>VXBS01007396.1:0-117096 GCA_013400255.1 Sitta europaea
AAACCACACCACTACACTGCTCTGAGTGTAGTAAGGAGTGCAGTGATATCTGTGAGGAGGGGGCTTATTTCAGCCTCTGATGAGAGAACTCACGAGGAGACTGTCTGCATGCTGCAGCTTCCCTCTTGGGAGAGTCTCCCTATGGTCCCCATGTCTGCACTTACTCTCTCATCTGGCCATATAATATTGTGCTCCTCAGGCTTTTACATGAAAACTTTTCACCAGAGTTTATCCGGAATATGGTCCTTTGTGTCAAGAGATGCTTAACTTATGAATAAAACCAACAGTTTCTTGGTCTTTTGAAATAATCTGGAAACTGTCTAAGAAAATATCACTCCTTCCAGTGTAAACTGGTAGCACCAAGGTAGAGGTACCCGATAGTGTTGCTCTGTCCATGTCTTTCAGCTTCAAAGAACATTATTTAACATCAGGCCAGCAAAAGACATAATTAATTTAACATAGCAAGCACTACATCCATGTAATATAAATCACAAAGTATTGACCAACTTTCTTGAGTCCTTTGTCTGGTTTATCTGTTTGTAATTTGATGTAATTTCATTCCTTTCTTGTAATTACTCAGGGTAATCTACAGTTACAAGTTTATATTTCTTTCTCTATGACCTTTTTACCTCAGGTGGGAGGATTCACTGACTACTGCTTAAATATTTGGACTTTTTACTTGCTGACTGACAGATGTTTTTTTACTGAATAAAAAAATAAAATCAGAGAATACAATCAAATTTTCTGAAAGTTTTATTAGCAACATAATTCTCTACTGCTAAGTCAACCTCTTATAATAGGCATAGTTTAGCTTTAAGAAAACACTATCTATCTGTCTTCTAGAGCTGCAATAATTAACATTTCAATGCATTAATATTTCAATCTGGGCCATAAAACTGCCCAGGCACTTATTAAAAATTAAATGTCAGAGTTTTGTATATACAAATAGTATAATTTCCTGAGGTGGCAAAAATTAGTAACAACTAATACTTTCTCTTATTTTTAAAGGAAAATCCTAATGCCATTTTCCCCTTCTCTCCCCTCCCCCTTAGAATTTCATGGTCCATTTCTTTTCTGATTCCTATTACATTTTTCTACTATCAAAATTACTGTATTCAAACAAGGTCTTTAAATGTATTCAGATATTTTCTGAAAGGAAAAGTCCTATTTCAAAGTAATATAGAAATGAATTCAAATGGGCTCAGACAGTTCAGGTTAGAATGCAATTTACAGCAAATGAAAGGTAATTTTAAAAAAAGTGTGGCAAAATAAATGACAGTAAAAATGAAAGCATAGAAATATGTCATTTTTAAGAAATATATAAGCATATCTAGATCATAATTTACAAGGCGATAACCATCTTAACTCTTTTTTTAAAAGCGATTATCACAGAACCAGTGTCCACAAAAGATCATTGCTAAGTATTCTAAGACATGTCCTACAGCAAAGTAGTAAGAAAAAACCTCACAAAAAACCCGAGAAAGATAACATTACTCTTCTTATTTAGCCTTTAGGAGATATTAAGACCAGGGCCCTATGTATGCACAATACGTCACATTGAATATGACCTTAAAAGACATTCCCCTTTTCCATAGATGTATTTTTTTCCTTTCCTTCCTATTTGAATTTTCACAGGCTTTTATTATCTCTAAATAATAAAAAAACTTTTAAAGAAATTATATATTCATATTCTATGGACTTTCATTCTTGCTGATGAAGACATACATACATATTTTTCTACTTTATGGCTAGAAATATTAGCTCAAACAAATAAATATATGTGGGCTCAGTTTCTTATAACTGCACTGGGCTTGCTGCAAAGTAACATATCTTGTAAGAAAAAGCAATGTAATTTGAGGAAAGGCTTATGTGAAATGTAAAAATTATGATTTTTTGTCCCATATTTATAAAAATATAGCCAAAATCATGTTCCCACACATTTATTTCATATTCCATTTTCAAATTTTTCTTTATATATTTTTATATATGTACATACCCATCATACATATAGATATATATGTACATGTACGAAGAATGCAGGTATATAAAGGATTCTCCCTCTTTTCACTTGTGCTTTTCATATGTTACTCAAACTCAGCAAAGACAACATTTTTTTTCCCAGTTTAACTTTTATATAAATCCAGGGCAAAGCATATTACACTACTTTTCCCACTGCAAACTCCACAGTGACACTTGCTCCTCCAACAGATTTTTTAAACAAATGTAAAATATTGAAAATAAAAATAAATATAGAATATGGATACAGTGGGTCTATTGGGGCCTGTAAAATGAGTAAAATCAGTTATAAATATTCTGTTTGAATATCACAAAACATGGCTTGATTAAGAATATACGTAGTTAAATAATCAAATAAATTTGGTTTTGCTCAGAAGAAACAGGGAGAGAAAACAAGTTGCTCTGGGGAAGACCTCTGTATTGTCTCTACATTAAGGACCAAGAGTGGGAGTGTGAAAGGCCTAAGAAATTGAAACAGGTAATCAGCTCCACCACCATTCTTTTGCTCAGATTTGTTAACATAAAAGCACAGTAAAAACTTTTCATTTGGGTTCCTAAAAATATGCTAAATATCTACTACACAAAATTAAATTTGTCAGCACACAAGAATTAAAAAAAAAAATCACAAAAACCAAAAAAACACAAAACCCCTCAGAAACAAACAAAACCAAACAAAGCAGGTTAGATATAGGCACTTGGTTGATTGTATTGTTCTCATAGCTAAGTCCAGTAAAACAAAGCTCAGGCAGAGCAGACCTGAGAAGCTTTAACTGAGGAGTCACAAACTCAATACAAAGCTTACGGACAGTTGTGAGCAATGATAATATATTACAGTATCTTGGGGAGACAACTTCAAGTACAAAATGATAGGGAAAAGTTAAGTAAAGAATTTAATTCAACTTAAACTACAGGAACTTATAAAGGCAAAACATAACTTCTGCTTTGGAACTTGGTTTTACGTTTCTGCTCTTCTAAAAACTATTTCCCATTTACAATTTAATTTACAGATGCACAACTACTTGTTCTTGAGCCTAGTCTAAGTGTCTACAGTCTTCAGAGAGGTTTTTTCAATCAGACTGTCACATTCTCTGCAGAGAGGAAGCACTCTTAAAACGTAATAGGATGTGATAGCAATGGCCCTTCTGTTCAGAGAGGCAACCTGTTTTTTAGACAGAAAATATATCTATTTTTGGAATTACATTTGTGTTTTAGAATATTTACCAGTGCACTCAAAATAACCTTAGAAATACATCTGAAAAACTAAGTAATAGTATCTAGGGAAAAGAAAAATATTATTTCATCTTTTAGGCCAATTTCTGCTATGAGGTAGCAGATTGGAACTGTCCTCCATGCAAAACCTTCACAAAATATCACACTCTCCACTGTAGAGCTCCATGTGACATATAATTATTAGTACATGAAATTATAATGTAAATGTCAACAGCTCCTCCCCTGTAATGACTTCTCTATGCTCTAGAAATATGTAATTTTTTCTGCTTATGATATTGCTTTTAAATCCTAATTAATATCTAGATTCCCATTTAATTTAATTCAGTTATGACTGTCTATATGCTAATTTTTTTGTAGTTGCCAGCCATCTGTTTTGGTGCAGGAGTTTCCCATTTGTATTTAATAATTTACTGACAAATGGGCTTTCTTTTACCTTTAATCTCCCTCCCTTCCATTTCTTCATTTTAGCTCACAAAATCTGTACTAAAATCAAGTGACTATGGTACAACATCACTTTCTTGCAGTCAACACATAGCTCTTTAACATTGAATAAAAAGAATAATTTATAGAGAAAATTCAATTTCCATGTTATTTTTCAAATTGTTAATTTATAAATATTCTGCATGTATTGTATTATTTGCTGCCATTTTTGTGATATATTGATGAGCTCCATAGACTTTTGTGTCTTTACCAAGTGTTCTATATGTTGACATTTTCATAAGAATTAAACAGGCATATTTAATTTCAGGGATATGTTTCTTTTTTTGGGGTTACCACCAGTAATAATGCATCTTTGAATCTTCACTTCACTAGGATATACAGTATACATTCATACATTACATGTGTTCCCTCGTTGTTTGTCATTTCTATATGTTCATCTCTTAAATGAAGAAACTTTAGGATGACAAGGCAAAAATGGAAAAAAGAAATTCAGCTTCAGATTCATTAAATCAGTGTTAATTGTAGTGCAGATAGTACAAAAAGTCCTTTAAAAAAAATTAGAGGAAAACATAAAGTCCATTTTTATTCACATGGAGTCTAAATCCTAACTCACTTCGCCTTGTTCTCTTCCACCTTGCCATATAACCCACTGTCTCTGGGTGTGCACCCTGCCTGGATAGATATCTATGGATCAGAAGAAACCAGAACAAAATTTTGCTATCAGCTGCCTTGTTCTTTCCCATAAAAGAAATTCAGGTATGTGCTTGGACAGGGATTACTGTTACAGTGATGTGAACAGGTGTTGGTCCAAACGATAAATTAACGGGCATGCTGAGAAACAGGTAAGAGCACAAAGAACCCATTCCCTCATTCTCAAATGGGGTCACTTACCCCTGTGGAATTCCTCCCTCCCTCTCTCTCTCTTTCTCCCTCTCTGTCTGGAATATAAACATACTTCTAGGTAAATAAATGTAAATAAAGGTGTTATTGTAATGAAATACCTAAAGTGAGATGTGAGTAATTTGTGCCTAAAATAGTTCTTTATTCATTTCCCATTTTCTCATGGCCTCATTCATTTCAAATGTCCAATTTAAATTTATATACAAGGACCTGAGGATTGTTTTTTATTATCATATACTCTGCCCTTCACAACTGATCCTAGATTTAATTTAGAGCTCCTGAACTGCTGTCATGAAAATCATGATAACAAGTATGACTCTAGGATTTTGCCAGTTATGAGAAAAACAACACATGAAGCTCAAAATAACAAAATGGTCAGGAAGATCACTCTGGCTACCAGACCTTCTGCCACATCCATAGAGAAATATGGTTGTTCTCCAGCAGAAAATAATACTTTTATTTTGAATATTTATATGTTTCAGTCAGACAATATATTTTAAGGAAAATGTTGAAAAAAGATGAAATACATATGTTTTCCTCCTGAAATTATATGCTCATATTTTCTGTCTTTAACACCAGATTACTCATGGTCCCTTCAAAGTCAATGGAGAGGAGTAAAGCCAAAATAAAGACAAAAAAACCTGAACTGCATATCCATGTCATTAGCCTTGTATTTGCAGGATTAAAATGCTTATTCAACTGCATCTTTTCTTTCCTAACTTTTAAAACAAAATAAAACCTCTGTTTAATTAGATAGCTCACCTTTATTTGCAACTTCAGGCTATCTAATAGAGAAAATGGCTTGGTATTTCTGTTACCTAATTTTAGTTTAATGTCACTTTAAGATAATTTGTTTGTGGATTTTAATTGTACTATGGTTTATGTGATGCACCTTGAATATTAGTGGAGTCTAGTCCCACAGAAAAGTAATTTATTCTTAGCAATACTTTTTCTTGCACAATATACTGGTATTGCATAGGCTTCAGTAGGTAATGGTGAGGAAGCTTAACCTTCAGGAAAATATCACCAAGAATGAGAAGAATAAAGCATGACATGGGATTTTACTCATCTAAAATATCCACAGACTTACATCTCCATTGTTGCTGCAGACTTGATTTTGAGTTAACACACTAGTTTGCTTTCTAGTCAATGGACAGTTGTGACTCTGAGGTCTCCAAAGGAACGTCTGCCCACCGAACATAAATACCCAAAAATCTTTATTTATTTCTGCCCTCTTCCTGTTGGAGAGAGACTTGTTGCATGGTGCATTGTTTTGCACTTCACCCCAAACAACCAGAAACATTTGGGCCTAAATGTGAGCTTTCCTTAATTTCCTCCCTCTGCACCCCCACCAACCGGAGAAAGAATTCAGTCCATGGACAAGTCCCACTGGTGAGTGGCAGCAGCCCTTAGATGTTGTGCAACCAGAAGGGCTACTTAAGCATTACCTAAACTACAAATTCAAGTTCACTGTATATAGTGATGATGACTGTTCACAGTAATGAAACAATGTCAAGATGTGCTAAGAGATTGAAACAAGATAAGAGACAGAAAAGGCTTCATGATTAGCTTAGACAAAGAACTTGACAGAATAAACAAAACAATGCATGTTGCAGATAAGATATATTCTGGCATCAGCCTTTCTCATTGTATTACATCCCGTGAAGCTGACAGAGAATTTTGCTTACAGGAAGAGCTATTTTATATCCCATATGATTAAATTTTGTAAATTTATTCCAACATCTACCATGGAAGGAAAATCCTAATGAGAATAAAAGTAAATGTTTGCATAAATCATAAAAATACCTAGTGACATTTGACACACAGCCTGTTAGCTGTTATTCTGTGCCACTACACAGGCATTGTGCCACTCAGTGGCCTTCCCTATCACAGAAGTTAGTTGCATAATGAGCAATTTTTCCACTCAATGAACGCTTTTATTTTACCTCTATCTAAATTTATTTTATATCTGCTTTATGTTGGTGAAAATATATATGTATATTCAGGTTGATGTTCATAAATTTATATTAATTGGAAAAGATTAGGAATTATTATTGAAGTTACAAGAGTTATTCAGGAAAGATTTTTTTCTGTTTTACTTTGGACATGGATAATTAGTCATTCTCTAAGACAGGTTCAAGACTTAAAAATGCAGCATCACTGTAAGGAACTTATTATGAATGCTATATGCTGGATCCTTCAGCACTGAAGCCAATAGGAAAAAATCTCATGCAGACTTCACATGGGAATATGGTCATATCATCCAAATGTTGTGCTTCATCATTATTCATAAAGAACAAATTTAAGAACTAATACGAACCCCAAAGTTTAACAAAGTAAAACTTAGTTAAAGTTTTACTTATTCTGTAAAAATATTAAATGTAAATTTGTGAGAAATGGTAATAAAAACTCATAAATAAATTTCATTTTTCTTTGAGTCTTTCCAGAAAGTCATCTTTCAGTGCTAATGAATTTTTCCATGGAACTCAAGGATGAGATTTAAATATCATACAGTAACAAATATCAGTTAAATACTTCCTAAACTGTTGTGTTCTGAAGACCACAAGATACGCTATGAATAATCACAGGCATTATCTAACACCACTTCTCATTTAATCAATTCTTCTTTTAGTTCCAAATTATGCTTATGTTTGTGCTAACATTTGCAGCCACAGTCCTTAAAAAAGAAAGGAGGAAGGGGGTAAAACCAGTTGCTGATTATTTTTTTTTCCCCCTCAGGGAATGGAAACTCCTCCTTCTGATTAGCACATTATCTTAGTTTTCTTTCTTCAGGGTAGTCTACTGCTGGCTGACTAGCACAGCTAGATCCTCTAGTGATGTCTTCCTTTACTGGTACTCAGCCTCAACGACAGATCCCACATAGCTGGCAAAATCAGGATGTGGTGACAGACTTAGTGCTTTGTGTCAACAGGATAAGCAGCATGCTCATCTTGAGAGCTTTATCAGATTAACCCTGGTGTAGCAGCTTCCATAAGATATATTAACATCTCTGCATGACCAGCTGTACCTAGAAAATATTAAGCTTTATAATTTTTTTTTCTGCTTTCATCCAAATATATTTTGATTGCTATCTGGATAAAAATCATCTGTGAAATCAAATGACAACATTCTTGTTCCCAATATTATTTGTCCTTACAAATATTATGCGGTAATTAAAAATAAATAGATTAGTTATAATAGTAATTAAGCCTCACATACCGGAAGCCTTACTCATACAGAGATGATTTTGGGTTCAATGTGCTCTAGTTGCAATTACCGTGCATATACATAAAGATGTCACATTAGTCAAGTCTGTGGGATAGAGATTCAGCTCGTGTAAATAGTGAGGCTGGCAGTGAATTCAATTCCACTGATTTACACCAGCAAAGACTCTGACCTGACGTGTTTCAAAGCTTTTATGAAAATAAAAACTTCCCCCCAAAACTTCTCCTGTGATACAGTTTTTGTGTACTTTAAAGATAGATTAATTTCACCAAGATTGAACATTTCTTATTAGCCACTGTCTAGTTGAAATGAATCAAGATCTGTGATTAAAACATGGTCTAATAGAGTGTTTGGTCATATAGGTGCACAGTTTAGGGTAGCCTTTAGCTGTAGTCAACAAGAGAGACAGATACCATCTGTCTCTGTCTATATTAAGGTGGAGTAAATCAGTTTTTATAACATGTATTGTCTTCCCTCCATTGCAAAAAATCTAATTTTTTATGCCTGAAATTATATTACATGAATCTTGGTAATATGGAAAAACATTAATACCATACAGTGTACATATGTTGTACTTTATATGACACATGAATCTATATATATATAGATCACTGATGTGACTATGCTGTTAAGTACATTGCTGAATATCCTGAGTTGGAAGGCACTCAAAAAGCATTACACAGTCGAGCTCCTGCCCTGCACAGCACTGTCCCCAGAAGTCACACCCTGTGCCTAAGAGCATTGTCCAAACACTTCTGTCTGACCATTTCCCTGGAAAGCCTGTTCCAGTGCCAAACTACCCCGTGGGTGAAGAATCTTTTTTCTAAAATCCAATCTAATCCTCCCTGACACAACTCTAGGGCCCTCACTTGAGTCCTGTCACTGGGCACCAGAGAGAAGAGATCAGTGTCTGCAAGCTGATAGTCAGTAGATTGCAAGGTAAACTGCATATAATCAGGGAAGAACAATATTTATGCACATTTTAGAATCCAAATAATGAATCTGCTGTGTTTCTAATACTCTTAGTTCTTATGCTCCTTGCAGTCAGAGTACTAAGAAACCAATCTCTATGCATTAGTGGTTTCAAATGCATACCTTGACCAGCACCCAAATATTGAGTTGTTTAAAATCATTATTTACACAACATTTCAGATTATTTCCAGTCTCTTCTTACCTCTTCAGAGGTCTTTTCTGAAACAAAAATAAACATTTCCATGAATGGATAATGAAATTTACATCCTGCAAATGTAACTTTTCATTAAAGGTGAAAAGAATCTCTTTCACCTAAGACAAAGCATGGGAATCTATTTGGCATTAGATCAAATCTTGGTTTTCCTACCACCTTATGCATAGTGAGAATTCAGATAGCAGTAGTGACTGAAAAGCCAGGACCCCATGCAGTGGTTTTATGTGCAATAAAACATAAAGCCATTAAGTCTTCTCTGTAAGTCATACTTGTGCTTCACAGGGACTACTTTACAACATTGTAGGAACTATTTTCTAGCAACTGACATAAAGGTTTGGAATTTATAATATGGCATTGATCAGTTGATACTATACAGTTTTTGAAGAAGAACTTCTGTCTTCTTGGAACATCTCTTGCAGGTAGTTTTTTGCTGAAGGAAAAAGAATAAGCACAATCTTTAAATACAACAAAGTTGCTTTCTCAGTGTCCATTGAAGCTTGACTATAATGGAGGTGAGAAAATCTACTCTTTCACCTACTTTTAGGAATTGTACAAAAATAGTTTTTTTAATTTTGGGGTTTTTAAATTATAGATGAATTAAAGTTATTGTAGTTTTTTTTCTAAGAACTTCTTACTGCTCTTGATCTCTTGCTGAAAACTGATGGAGGTCTAAAATATTGAGAGCTACATCTTCCACCAAAGGTCTTTATAAAGACACCCTTTAGTCTTGTGTATCTTTCATCTATTGTCTATCAAAAGCAGATGAAATCTATATCGTGTTATTATTTTTATTCCTTTTCCTTTTTACCTGACTGTAGTTACACAAATATATGTAGGCCTGCCATGCTGGTTTATTAAACTTGTATTTATATCTCTATCTGAAAAAAGAAAACACTATCACAGAATGCTAAAAACTGACTTCTAACTCTTCACCACATGAACAGTGCAAATGTTGATGTAATTGCTTATTACAAAAACACCACTTTTAATAAGTGTTTAATATATGCCAGGTTTTAATTCGAGTGGAGATCATCATCTGAACTGGGCTCACTGTCTACAACTGCCTAAAAGAAGATTGTGGCAAAGTGGACATCGATCTCTACTCCCAATTAACAATTCCCAGGATGAGACAAAATGGCTTCAAGTTGATCAGCAAAGGTTTAGAATGGATACTAGGAAAATTTTCTTCATTGAAAGAGTTGTCATGTATTGAGAGAGGCAGCCCAGGGAAGTAGTAGAATGCCCATCTCTGGAAGTGCTTAAAAGATGCGTAAGCATGGTGCTTGGGAACATGGTTTACTGGTGGTTGATGTTAGGTTTATGGATGTTCCAAGCACAGTACTGATGTAGTGTCACACATCTTTGTAGCTATATGTGATCTTACCCACCTTCACCACAGACAAGAGATAAATGATTTCTAGCAACATCAGGATTAAATAATTGTCATTTAAAACACTCAGCCTGAGAATGAAGTGAAAATGAGTTACTTCCTATGGTTTCCAGAGAACACTATAACCCTAGGGGCACTTCGGGTATAGGACACCAAGTATTATGTTGCAGATCTTTCATGAGTCTTTGTGCTGTTAATCATTAATGAATAGGTAGGGGCTTCATTATCAGAATCTATACACATAAACAAAGTGTGTAGAAGAATTCAGATGTCTGTCAGGAGGCACAGGTGTTGCAGTGACATTAATAAAGTAAACAGCACAATTCTTGGTCTCCAGCACTGCACATAAACATTTACATTAGCTGTTGGAGACTGGCATTTTTCCAAACTGTGCCAATTAGTGCTCTCCCAGACATAGCTCAGCCACAATCCAGAGACTCCAACAGGGAGTATAATTGAGGCCATTCTGAGCAAATTGTATACTATTGTATATTTTTCTCAAGGTCAAAGAGTAGACCCGAGCCCATTTTGTTTACAAGCATTGTTATAGCATAGAACGGCATAGCAGCTGACATGATGAACAGTGGGACATCTACATGGATTAATAAGGAGCACTGAGAGAGGATAAAGTTATTTGCACAGCTGGAGTTCCCATTGAAATTACTTTTTGGGTCAGGTTTTGTCAGCTGATAAAACATTAATTTTACACATTTTAATAACTTCCTTCTTACTAGACATTATTTTATTTTATTAATTCCTGTAAGCACTGGCAACAAAAACATCTAAAAGTAAGTGCCATATAATGAAGTAAGATTTCAGGTTTTGGTAGGCAAAGCAATATTTCAGGAGGAAGAGGTAAGAAACATACTTTCAAAGGAAAAAGGGAAATTTAAATTTATATCTAACTAAGGAAAGTAATAGACAATTTTTTGTTTGTATTACTTAATGAATATTATGTAAGAAATATAATAATTAATTTCTCCCTTAAAGAGGACATAATTTGAAGTTTCCCAGATTTCTGACATCTTTCTTATATCATTTGTTACAGAAGTCTTCCTGATATGGCCTCTGCATGAAAATATATTGTGGAAAGCAGATGCAGAGATTTGAGTCAGCTCTTTTGCATGTGAATTCCTAATGCCATACTCCAAAGGGAAGTGCATTATCAAAGTCTGAGAAACTAAAATTCTACCATAAGTTCCCACACATAAAGAAAACGCTTATTTTCAGATCTCCCTTTCCACTTTTTATTTCTCCCTCAAAACAGTTCATATCACTTCTTCCCAATAGTCTGTACAATAATTCATCACTGTTTTCAAGGTGTCAGTATTTCAACATATGCTGTTTTATCTAAGAAATGCCAATTACCAGATGTCCTCTTTGCACAGAACATGAAATGTAGGTGGCAACATCCTCTTCCCACAGTGGATTTTAGGTAATTAAAAGACTCCTTTTTGGGATAGTAAATTGCCCTGCTGGAAATTGATTTGACCTATTTGTGAAGGGTAACAGCTGAATTCTATTTATGTTTCTATTTTTTTATTTATTATTTATTATTATTTTATAGCATTGTATTATACCGTAGTGCCATACTATTACTACATTTTTATTATTGTCTATAAATTATTTTTATTTAAAAGCATATTTCATTAATTTTATTCAAATATATTTATAATTTTTCATAACGAGATAGAGTTTTCAACTCTCCAGTCTGAATTAAATCAGTCTCTATTACTTTCAGAGAACCTCAGTCACAATCTGAATAGTGATGGACATTCCTTGGGTTTATTTCTCCCTAATGCTACACCATAGCATTACATTTCATCTTTCTCTTTGAAGTGCTCCTGAAACAGTAGCTTTACAGCAACAAATATCAGGAATTATCCAGTTGATTAATAAAGATGAAAAAGCTACACTCAAAAAAAATGTACTTACAAACATTATTGCTTTTAAATCAGATACCATACTTATTCAGTGGCACAGTGAAGCACCTTTTACATAATGTGCCTCCCAGCTTGCACAAATGACAGCCCCTCTACTTTGTTAGTGGTAGTATAATTGCATAGGAGAGCTAAAAAATCAAGGTGACTTTTGTAGCATGCAAACAAAACAGGTAATTTTAAACTCGTCAGCTGTTGTGAATTATGTCACTATGTTCAGCATAACTGTGGAGCACAATGGGTGGTACTCATGGAAAATAATGGACACGAAACTGCTTTGACTGAGCTGATTTTTTTACGTACTTGATAAAGCAAAAACCACACAAAGAATCCATGTGTACATTCTCAGAATAATTCAAAAATTTCAGAGTTTCGTGTGAGGTTTTCCAAGTGTAGAAAGACAAACTTAACAAACTTCAGCTAAATAATTTTAAGGATAAGTATGACATAAAGAAATGTCATTTGCCTACAAAGAGATAAATGTAATGTTTTCCATTCCAATCCGTGTCAATTCATTTGTATACTCTAAACAGACAGACAGATGCATACACATACACAGAGATATGTAGTGTATTCAGCGTATTATGTAGCAGATATGCCTGAAAATTAAAGCATAAAGTTGTATTCAAATGACATTTCATTAAACTAATATTTAGTTGCATGAAAGGAATAAATCACAGAAGGATAAAATTTAGCTTGGAAGAGCCCTCTAGATGTCACTTAGTTCGACACCCTGCTCAAGGTAAAGGCCAGTTGGATAAGGTTGCTAAGGACCACGACCAGTCAAGACTCGATTATGTCCAGGGACAGATTTCACAACCATTCCAGGTAACATCTGTTAGATTCTTAAAAAATAAAAATTTAAATATATAAACTTTTTTTCGAATGTTTCTGCTTTTCTTTTTCTTGTTGTTTCTGTGTTTGTTTCTTTTCTGNATCTTCAAATGTTTGACTATCTTCTGTAGAAACACTATCCTACATAGGGACTTCAGAAGGAAAGATTAAGAATAATGTTGCAAATAGGTAGAAAGGTACCATGACTCTTACATGTAGTAAGCAAACAAATTTTTAACTAGCTTGAGAAAAAATTTTATTTTAATAGTAGCAGAATAAAAAGAAAAGACAATAAAAAGTATTCTAGCAAAGAGAACTTAAATGCTGAAGAAGATACATGGCATGCCAAATCTGAAAATATTTTCCCTAACAAAATGCCACACACCCCATGAAAAGACATAAAGTATTATTATTCATTTTCTGTTTACCATGTAGGTAAATGAAGACATGGAAAACCTTGAATGAGAACTTGCTATGAGTAGAAAAAGGACAAATGTAAAATTTTTATTCGGTTTCTCATTTCTTCCTAGAAGACGATGTAGGGCAGATCTCACTAAAAAGTTGAGAACAGAAGAAAAAAAATGTTTTCCTTGATTTATGAATTGCTTTGAAAATGTACTAGTTCCATACTCTTTCTCAGTCACTTTTTTAACCAGAATACTTGGAAACTAATGTGTGCTTCAAACTACAGATTCATTCATATCATTCAGGGTGTAAAACTTTCAGAACACCAAGGTTTGAGCTGTAATGCCTTATGTTAAAAAAATTAATGATTTTTTATATTTGTCCATCAAACCGGGGTATAACTGACGAAAGAGGGAAATATGGTGTGTCTGTCTGTAACAGTAGCTATGACTAATTTTAAAGAAAGTGGGTGTCCTCAAGCCATTTTTTTCCATTAGTACTGACTGTTCTAGCTCAATATCAATACAGAAAACACTAGAAACTTGAAAAATATGTGAATTTCCTCCTGAAAACTACAGAATACTTCATGAATGAGGTTGGAGTTTTCTTTGTTTTCAATGCTGTTGTCATCTCGGAAGTCAGAGGTTTGATTACCAAGGTAGTGAAAGGCAAAACTTCTGCAGATGTTCGACATTTCTCTATTAGACAATGATCCTTCCAAAACTAATGATCAGTACTGGTCATCTTGCAGAGAAGTTTCATAAGGAGTGAAGATCATTACAGAGGTGTTATACCAGCCCTTAGCCCCAGAGCTGTCATCCTGCTCACTTGCAATGCTTTTTCTTAGGCATATTAAATTATTCTAGAATTACAAATCCCAGGAAGTGGCCACAGCACTTGAGAAATACTCCATTAAATGCACTGGTAAATAGGCAGAAATAATAATATACTTGTCATAATATACTTGTCCTATCTGTTTATCTCCTCTTCAACGTTTTGGACGTTAGCCTTTATTCTTCTCCCGTAATTACAAAATGGTAGTTGTTCTTCAAAGACCCTTGTCCACTAAGAATGATCAGCGGTTGCCTGTCATTTCATATATTCTGTTCTAATGATATTTTCCCTCAGAGTAAGAAGCTGGCTCCTCAGTGAGAAGTGCCACTGTGTTTATGTCAGGTTTAGGCAGAGAACACTGTTATATGTGAAACTGGCTGACTGACAAGACATCTGGCACACCCCAAACTACAGCAGTTTCTTTTGCCCTAAGTAGGACACAGCAAAAAGCATTGTGCATTGCTAAGGAGGCCATATGGTCTGTCTGCCTTAAAATGCCATGCCAAATATTTTGGTATGCCTGTGCATGTGTGTGGCTTAATTTAACTGTAACATTTGGGCTCTTTTTTCCATGCATCTATTCTGTGTCCTTTATAATCAAACCATCTCCTTTTGTATGCATCTCTCTGACACTGGAAAAAGGGTCACAGGGCTCACCAGTCTTGCTGTGTACAAGTTTAGGGTTTCTGATGATCCCTGCTACCTTTTGCTCTTATGTTAATTGAAGTCTAACATTAAATATAAGTCTTGCCTGTGTGAGCCAATGTTATTCAAACGAAAACATTTGAAATGCTCATTTTATATGCAATTTAAGTATCAGACATGAAGTCTGAGGGCTGCATCTGTCTGTCACCCTTATCCAGACAGAATAAGAGGTGCTGTGATGTGCTTCTGTATATATATAACCTGGAGCAATACATGTCCCCAGCAGAACGCCCACACAAAATCTTCAGAGTTTGATCCTACACGCTTCATGAGCATACATATTGCTTTATAATAGTCTTTCTCTTCAGCAGCATTTAAATCATCAGCAAGAATGTCTTGGCTGCAAGCATTCACAGAATTTTTTCCACTTCAGGAATTACAAGACAGAAAAGGGAACAAAGGGATGGTTCTGAAAGGAGGCTCAGGCACTCACAAAAACATCCTTAAGAGGCATTACTATGCCCAGAACAAGCAATCTGTCCCTCTGACACAGAACACAAAAGATCAGAAGTGCCATGTGAATGAGACACAGCAAGGCCGAGAAAGCTGACCTTGTCTTTTGTTTCTACAACCTAGGTGAGGCAGGTTTTACATGCCTGTGTGCCACTTTGTTGCTGTTTGAGGATAGTTTCAAACCTCAGAATGTTACAAATTTTACTCATGAAAAAAGAACATTCAGAGCCAGGAGAATTTTTAGAATTCACATATAAACACACAAAAAGGGTTTGCTAATAGTTTTAGAATTACAAGCCTTAAAAATATGAAAATTTAGGTGTGCTGTGCTTGAAGAGTACTTTTATTCTAAAGGGAACACTAGGAGACATTTTAACCATATCTTCCAAAAAATCAAGATAGCAAAATTTAAGCCTAAAATACTGCAAGTGTCTTTTAATTCATTTCATATTGCACTCTCATCCATCTCTAAGTAATACTGTTTTGCCATTCTGCTATTTCATTTTACATCCCGTGTTTATTTGTTTCCCAGATAATTTTTTACTTTCTGCTTCATTATCCATAGCACTCCTAAATGCAGCATAAATGGCAGAATTTGAGTGTAATTTTCAAGTCCATTGTGTGAAAGTAATTAAGCAAAATATGTTTCTACATTCCTAGCAGTATAACTATACAAACATTAACAGCACATCGATACTGGAGAGTGACACTTCTGTATAACGGGAGAGAGCAAACCTTACCACAAAACTCTAGTGTTTGAAGCATGAGTCAGTCTTTAAAGGCACAACAAGCTTCAAACACAAGCAGAACTAACTGATACTGTAGGTTCATCCCTTTGGAAAGTCTGGCTTACCAAGTCAGTTTCCAGTAAGAGTGTGCAACCTAGGGAGGTGCCACTGGAAGCAGGGTATAATTTTAACCAAAGGGAGGACACTTTTCAGCATTTCCACAGGAATGTTAATCTTTATAAGACATTACAGATTTGTTTGTTTATTTGTTTGTTCCTATAATGAGAATTATTAACAATATTAAACAGAATGGAAATAGAAAAAAAAAAACCTTCTGGAATCAGGTGTGGAAAGGACATTCTGTGTCATAAAGTCCTAGTTTTGCTCTATCTCATGTGACCAAAGGACATTTTTCTACAGACCCATTTCATATTACTTGCCAAGACTGCTAAGGTTTATTTCCCCTTATTATCCTTTAGGAATATCTCATTCCTTCAAAACTTATGCATTTTCTTATAATTTTCAGCCCATAAGTATTCTGGGTACACATTTGTACATCTTTTTTAGATTATATACCTCTTTTACTTTCCTGGAGTTTACCTACCTGATGTATTTATATGGACAAATCCTTTTTACTGTCACTATTTTGTTAAGCTAAACAAGCAATCATTCTCCTAGCAATATTTCAGTGCTGGTACTGCTGGTATTTGGTAGTCTTAGCAAGGTGTTGTTTCTTTCAAAAGAAACTGAAACTCCAAAATTCAAACCAGAGGGACAAACTCATTGATGATTTATCTAGTCTTTTCTCAAAATCTTAAGATCTGTTACTTCAAGCTGCTAAAATATAATGCCAATTTGCTTTAAATTTAACAACAAAAAATTTTATAGTAATGGTATAGTAACTACTATATCTATGTTATTTAGAATTGATACATGCACAATTAGATACATATGGATATGTTAATGTTTAATATACATATACACTGCTACAAATATATGTATCCATAGTTACCTACCCATATATAAACTCACTCAAATTTTCACGTTATCATTCCTGAGGAATGACTAGCAAGGACTTGCCAAAAGGGTCAGTGCCATGCCAGTGCCATGAACAACTTCACAGCAAGGACCAAAGTGAAAGACCACGTTGCAGCTTCTCAAGAACAGGTTCTGCCAAGAAAAGCAGATGTATTTTTTTACATGAAGATGGATCCCATGTAAAGTTCCTGGAGAGTCATGTAGAAGGTTGCACAGTATTAGAAAAGATGTGTGTAAATGCATATTCACAGCAATCCTTTGATGGTTGCTCTATCTTGGAAAAAAAGTACAAAGAAATGTTCATGCAAATATTTCTCAGAAGGGTTCTGTCATGATTGTTCTGTATGTTATGGTGACAGAAACTCTTTAGTACAGGAACATTCTTTTGAGCCAAATTTTATTCAATTAAATTTGATGAATGGGATCAAGAATTATGCAGATGAGTTAGGCTGATTTTTTTTCTGCAATAGTGATATTCCCTGGGCAGAATGGTGTATTAGTGGCAGCTCCATGGACACCACAAAATCTTTAGAGGTACTCTATTTTTTCTGTCAAAGAATGTATCCTGTTTGACTTGCATTTTAACACTGCTAATCTTTTTCCTTGTCAAGCTTTTCTAGATATTTCCGAATTTCTTTTCTAAACAATAGGGAAGAGGGAAGAATTTATACCACATTGCACTGAGGAAATGACTGCTTGCATAAGCTAATATTTCCTATTTTTAGGTAATTTTTCTGCACAGTATAACATATTAATTCTACTATTTCTATAACAATATGACACGGTTCCTCTTGTGCTAAAGTGTTCCAGTTGTAAAAGCTGAGACAATGCATTGCAACAACCTTTATATAAAGAGCAAGTGGCCTCCAGAACAAGGTAAATTTTGTAGAGCAGATGACCAGGGAAGCATACTTTGTGTAGAGTGCTGCGACCATTGACACAATTCTATGTTCAAACCCAACTGTGCAATTTAGCAAAGCTGTGCTTGTCTATTAATACGTTTAGTCTTGGAAGAAAACCAAAAAAACCAAAAAAAAACAAAAAAAAAAAAAAAAAAAAAAAAAAAAAAAAAAAAAAACCAAAAAAAAAAAAAAAAACACAAACAAAACCAAACAACTTATCAGAACATGCTCCTTCACCTTTGTAAAAAACCCAAAAATCTAGCAAAACTCTGTAGGTACTGACCGGCAGTTTGTTGGCTGAATTTAACAGGAGGGAAGCCTACATTTAATCAGTTCTGCCCTCATTACCACATTCACTGGAAATTACCATAGTTGGCTGCAGGGGACAAGAGATATTTTTTTCCAGCCAAGAAAATAGATAAAGCACCCACTGACACCCCCAAAACTATAACATTGCAATATGATTATATGAGGAGAAGAATAACCATCCAAAAAATAAGACAGGAAAATTCAGAGGTTCTGAAAAGAAACAAAACTAAGCACAGAAAAGGAGAAAAAATATGGGGGTTTATGTACCATTTCCCAGTTCTAAGAGCAAATCCTTTGCAAAGATACCTATTATGTATATTTTTTTATTATTCTCCATATGCCTTATATTCTTTTATATTAACATTTACACACAGAGTTCAGCACACCATTAAAAAAGGCACTTAGAAAACAGAAAATGTTTGTATCACTTTCCAACAAGCTGGAATGCCTGAAGCACTACACTCTATTTGGTAGACACATAATTGCATGTTTTAATTTTTACCTGAAGTAGATAACCCAAAGGTTTATAATGCCTTTGGGATCAATCTATCGTTGAAATGTGCTGCAAAAATAGAGAAATTTAAGAAGAGTCAAGTCAACTAAAGTCAAGGAATTCTGATATAATATTAAATTATAAAATTTGTCTTTGGATTCTTCTCTGGATCTTGACAAAACCAAAGTAATTTCAGAGTTAAGGCTGAAAAGAAGTTTTGAATTTTATAGTACTACATATTCACATTAAGGTAGCTTGAAGAGTCCTTGGTTCTTAGAGACATAGATGTCTTCAAGGGCAAAGTGATGATAAATAAGAAAGAGAGTTCCTTAAAGGAATAACGTGGATAAGATTTTTTCAAAAGGAAGTATTCATGGTCTCAAGTATATATGCACAAATACAAGGTAGTTGGGCAATAAATAACTCAGATGAGATACCAGTAGTGATTGCTTTGAGCTGTACAAATTGGATGTAGATGCCATGTGCCCCAAAATTTAAGACACTTCAAATGTTATTTCTGGGGTCAATTTCATCAGTAGGAGCAGATGAACTAAATGACAAATGGCCTCAGATAGGGATGGTAACAGAGCCCATATGAGAAAGTTTAACTAAAAGTATTTCTTTAAGGAAATATTATATTGAAGGAATAGAGCAAGGATGAAGGAAAGTGTTGCTAAGTTACTCAGAAGATTATTCAGACAGCTTTTTCTTTGTAACAATTGCAGTGTTATTGTAAAAATATCTCTTCATGCACACTTTGATGAAACTGTTCCTGTCGTGCCATGGTGTGTATATCACCTGCTGCTAAACACTACCCAACCACTCAGTTTTGTGCTCACATGCCCATGGGATGACCTAGTGCTCTGCCTTCCCAGAAAGGACCAGCCCGACTACTTCTGTCCCCAGAGCTGCCCAGGATTAATTGTAATTTCCCATTATTATTGTCCATGATAACTGCACTGCTCTGAGCTACCTCTCCCAGAGCTTGCCTCCTCTGGGTGATACACCACCTCAGGGACAGTCTCCAGACAGCTCTCACAGGCAGAAAAGCTGTGTTGAGGTAGTCAGGGTTTTACAAGTCCTGGAGAACAGAGAATGTCCTGTGGCTGCGCTGCTAGGCTTTTGGTCTGCAGTCCTCTCAGACTGCTATGAACTGCAATACAAATATAATCAAGTGAGTAAACTTTTCTGGAAAGTTTTTTCAGCTAGGCCAGACCAACAATTTTGTTGGTATGTTCTGAGGCCATTGAAATTACCCACAGTCTTATGCATAAGTGATAAATCATTATTATATTGTCAGAAAAGCTGTGGTAAGGATATAAATTTTCAGTCAAATACAGCATGAATTCCTTCAGTTGCTTCTCCTGTCCCCAATTCTGTTGGACCCTTCTAATATTCTTATCAGTTACCTCTCTGTACCTGTGTGATGAGCACCTACAACAATTCCTTATTCATTATAGATTATTAATTTCTGCTATAGGATTAAGCTGATTCTTCTCATATGAATGTATTCTGAGATTTCTCAATCAAGAGAAATCTTGGACCAAGGTATGATATCAAGAGATACTTATTAAAGAAATACTTATTACTGCTTCCATGCAAAGCCCTCTGCCTTATCTCATGAGGTGATCAGAGATTCTTCTCATGAAATCAAGTCACCATCACACCTGATGGGGTTCTGCTCTCCTAGGGATGACTGAGCTCCTGCCTGCCTATAGGAAACAGTGAATTAACTCCTTGTTTTGTTTTGTTTTGCTTTGGTGCCTGGCTTTGGCTTTCCCTATTAAACTGTCTTTATCTCAACCCATGGTTCTCTAGCTTTCACCTTTCCATTTCTCCCCCTGGTCCCACTGATGAGGGAATGAGAGAGCAGCTGCCTGGAGCTTTGCTGCTGGCTGGAGTTAAACCATGACATGTCCCTAGGAATTTTTTCTCTATTCTATTTTGGGTATCTGTTCAAGTAATTATTTTAAGAATACAACCCAAAACTTCATCGTGGCTGTAATTGTGACAGGCCTCCTGATTCTGTGATTCAAACCTAGATAAATAACCTTGATAAATACCTTTGGTTACTTTGCCATTTGTATTTTAGTTTTGCCCAAAAAACCTCAGGAAATTCAACAGCGAAGACACCGAAAAATAGGAGACATGATACCTGATGTCAGAACTAGGGAAGGAAAATGCTCTCTGATTTCTGTGATCTTTGAACATCTTCTGTATTTTTGACATAAGTTGTTATTTTAATTAATTATCTGAATTAAAAGCCAAATGCAAACAGGTTCAATTCTAAAACAGTATAAAATTGGGAGACATTACAGATATTAGGAAAAAGAGAAAAAAGACAACAAAGTGACAGGAGAGTTTTTAATTCTAAGATGTCTGCAGGTAACAAACAGATTCATTCAATCATTGTAAATGCAAGCTGATGTGCCAGAGAAAAAATATACTCAGATAAAAGTATTGAGTAGAAGGAAATTACATTTTAGTAGACCAATAAAGTAGATAATTCCTTAAGGAAACAGTGGGCAGCAAAATAGATATCGTATAATCTAATACACTGAAAAAAAGAAGGCCAGACAGTTTGAGGCCAGATTTGCAAGTACAGAAAATGTCTTATGCTTCAAAATAGCTTATCTGTCATTTCTTGTCATTATCAAATGAACATGACTGTCTTATTCCATAATGAGAAGAAATTGAAAATAAAATACTTGAAATAGTTGGTTAAATATTTAGTATATTCATGCCAGGAAAATACTTACATAGGTAATATATAATGTGTTATAATAAGTATTTCACAAAAAGTGTCACAAAATATGGAGTAACATATAACTATGTGATTTGATATAAAGTAATAGATTTATGTATGCACTCAAGACTATATACAGTGCAGCATCAAATCATACACACAATTGCATTTTAATGCTGTATAATAACTCTTGTAATTTAACTTCTCAGTCTAGAAAAGTACTTGTTTAGTACATTGGATGTACAGAAGGAATTTATTGGGTGAATTTTCTCAAAGTTCTCTAGAATTTTGCTGTATCATATTGTGGTGGTGCATCCCCTAACCCCTATCCAGGTGCTGCACTGTGATTTGAGACACATATTGTAAATTGAATCTGTTACCTGAAGAAATCTGAAAACTAGAAACTGAAAAACGTTTCAATCATCATATAAGACTGTGAGGATATTTAGGAAACAGAATGATTGTTATTCAACAGTTCTCACTTGAGAAAGTGATATGTGGGGAATAAGTTTGATATATTTAAGACCTTAGATGTGACTATGTTTACAGAAATCTAGCATATAATCTGAAAGCCATCCCATAATCTTTAAAAAGAGAGGTGAAATAAATTGCACAGTGGTAGAACACCACGTATCACTAGAAAAGAAGTTGACAAAGCTATTTTGTATTAGAAAACCAAACTTCAACAAGTCTGATGTATATTACTCATATTCTAAGAATATACCCATACTAAGCAGCATTTAGTCCAGAATATTTTAATTTTGTATGTAATTTCAATAAAAGTTTTAAAATATATCAATCTCTTTAGAAGCAAATAATGAGCTAAAGAGAAAAAGGCAGAAATTATCTTTTTGTAGACAGGGGTAGAAAACTATGCAATACAAGGAGTTCTCTTAAGTTTAATAAGGGACCCACCATACATGGAAAAATATTTATTTGCAAAAAAGTAGATGCAGCCTTTTTGCTAGAAAATCAGGTACTTCCAAGTTATATAGTATAACTTGAAGCATTACATTCAGTAATAACAGTTAAGTTTATTTTTTTATGATCAGCAATGAGATATAAGGAAGCAGAAGAGAGGGAAGGCAAAGGAAAAAGAAGCTAGGCAAGGAAGCTTCTGGCAAGAAAGTGAATGTCTAAGTAGCTTCTAATGCCAGCTCAGAAAAAAAACCAAGATGTTTTTGTGACTAACCATACAGCAGTATGTAAGGTGCCGAATGACCTGGAAAAAGGCCTCAATTACTTGCTAACCTTTGTCAGAGTGAGAAATAAAAAAGAGTCAGATGTGTCTTTCAGGAAAAGACAAGATATAGAAAGATGATACAAAATTAGTTATCTGAAGTATGATGCTAAATGCCAACTATGCTGGCTCTGATCCTGAAGAGCATTTAAGCATGTAGCCAACTTTAATCATGCAGGTCTTTCTTATTTAACGTGGCTTAAGATCTCAAGCTCATGTCTCTCAGTACTTTGTGGAATCAAGGTCTTAACATCTCACAGTAAATGATGATAAAAACATCACATGTTTTTGTTTACACTAAAACAAATAGGTCTGGCAATGACTCAAATTCGACATTATTATGAGACTTTCGTTAAATGCAATTGCATTCAGATCACATTCAAAAAACTTTAAGGAATTGCCCAACTAGCATTTGGGATAAAGTTTCATGGAAACTGAAGGCTCTCAGGTTGTCAAATCATTATGTCTGGTCAGAAATCTGTAAAAAAAAAATAAATATTGAACTCTTCAAGGAAGAGTGTTTAAAAAAGGTCATCTTCCAATTTTGTGACTGCTTTCATAAACTCCAGCTGAAATGATTATATATTTGAAATTGCATTTGTTAACCCAGGCATGGCCTTTAACTTGTTTTTTTTTTTTCCCTATGGACATATATGATCTACATCCTCAAGAATCTGTAGTCTGTCATGGGTTCAGTGAGTCCTAGCTATAAGAGCCACAGTTACAAAACTATGGCTTTGGTTGCATACCTACCTACAAACATTTTTTATTACCTCTCAGAGATAATATCTCTTCAACCACTTCAAAGCCTTCTTCTTCCAACACAGCTCCTTGGGAAATAGGATTTTAAAAGGTTACACTCTTGAGTGTTGAATATATGTATGTACATATGTTTGCATGTGTGCATTGACTGATTTTATTTTCTCTTTTTTCTTATAATATTTTTTTATCCTGTTTTCAATGTAGCATATGAAATGGTATATCAGATGTTCTTAGCTAAAAAAGTAGAAGATCATATATACTTAGAGGTCTGTAAGGTTTTAGTAATAAAAAACATACTCCACAAAAGGGAAAGATAAAATAGTCAAAAATGCTAATTCTTTTTGTTTTCTAATAACAGAAATATTTTTAAAAACCCAATATACAAACCAGAAATCAAAACACCAAACCAAACCAAAAAAAACCCAAAAAACCCAGAAACTTTTCTGAGATTGGTAGCTGTCTTTCTACACTTTGAACAATGTTTAATAAAGATTATTACATGCCTTTAAAGAATGCTTAGTGATATTGAAATGACAAAGCAAAGATACTTCAATAATGTCTACTGAAAGGTAAGTGATCAGTGACAAAAACTGTGAGGTTGAGTAATGCAACCTTTTTCAGGACTCTAAGATGTTAATTTGTTGAAGTTCTTATTCATTCTAGGAGTTTAGATAATTTGAAAATTATGTGCAATTCTATAAATCATATATAGCTACAGAACTAGCTAAAAGACATGACAAGGGAGACAAATTTCAAACCATTTATCAAGTACACTTGCTCTACTCTGCTGTCTTTACAGATATTTTTATCAGATACCTCTGTCAGATTGCTCAGAGTGTTTTTGACACCTCAGGAAGATGGACATAATCGATTGACTGTCTCAGCCTAACCCTCACTTTCAGATACTCTGGGTGAAGTAGGAAATATTTTCTATAATTTTACCAGTCTGTCTTTCTCCCTCATTTTTGATCACTAAAATACCTCATTTCTTGTTCTGTGAGGTAGTGAAGCAAAAGATGACATTAATTTCTTTCTTCCTACTTGGAGAAATGAGGAAATTTTAAGCACTGAAGATAATTTTTCCTCCATCTTCTGGTGATCTTAAATCAAAGTCTTTGAAGACCTGAGATAATTCAGATAATTTTGAACCCAGTTTGTTCCTGGTTACCATGTAACAAAATGTATCTCTGACTTCAGTTGTTTTTACATGTTCTCAGTGAGTTCAGTTAGATATGTTCATCTCATTAAAATTTGATTAGTTTTCTCAAAAAATTCGCCTTACACACAGCTCCAAGCAATACTTTCAACAGATCACTTGTTCTTGTAAACAATAGCTAAAATGGATGTAATGGACTCATTTGGCCCTTGAAAGGAGCCCTGCAGTGGAGCTTTTAACTCCATGCAACATCAATGATGTATACAGACAGTTCTGGGCAAAAAGCAGAATTTGATATGTTGAGTATAATGGATGTCAGTTGATATCCTGTGTTGAGATGTGACCACACAAATCCTGCTCTCAGCAGCAGCTTCCAGTTACACTCAGTTATATGCAATGTTAAACTGCCATCCCATAAAGTCAAAATTTCAGACTCCCTCTAAGCAGCAACCAAGACTTTGGAAAAAAGCTGCTCAGCTTCTGCCAGCCAGGGTCCTGAGCCAGCCATTCAGGGACCCCACCCAGAAAACTTTTTATGCATAAAAATGCCACTATTTTAAACAAAAAATAAAAATATAAAATCAAATTTTCCTCCCTCCCTTCAGCTAGTTCATCACACTGTCAACCAGTTCAAGGAAAAGGAAATAAGGGGTCAGAAGTAAACAGGGTGTAGTCTTCTCATTTAGCTTTTAATACTATGCTGTTAGTTACATCAGCCTTTATTTAGAGCAACACTAATGACAATATTGAAAACAACACATATTAATATCAGTTCAAGTATCCAAAAACGGTCTCCAAATCTTACTCCCTGAAGAAAATAACTATGCCTTATTGAAAATGTTAGCTTAGAAATTAAAAAATTATGATTCTGTTATTGGAGATTTTAGATCCAAGAAAAAATAGATTTTTCTTTAAAAAGTACCTAAAACCAATCAGGTAAAGTTAAGAAATTTTAACCTTTAATCCAATTACCAAGGACTTCATCTCTTTTTATTCACATTACATATACTTTCTCATAGAACAAAAAATGTTTATCTTGTCCTAAAAGCTATTTTGTCTTTAGGAAACCAAGAGTATATCAGCAAATATCAGTTGTTTTTGTGCAAATCTGTTCAAAGAGGAAATGACAAGACAATTTATGTTTTAAATTTGTTTTGCTTTCTCTCTCCTATTATATAGAATCTTTGTAGGTTGTGGGGTTTTGTGTTTTTTTTAAAGACAGTGTCCTTATTTAACAAAAAGAAAAAGATTTGGTGCACATATTACTTAGCAATTTTTAAATTATCACAAAAGACACTAGGTGTGATCACAAGTTCCAGATATATCCCACGGTCCAGTATGAACATAGTGTGCTAATAATTGTGCACTAAGTAATGGAGGCTGAACTGAAACCTTAGTGTATCTAATTCTTATATTTTCTGTCAGAATTAAGAGCACTTTTCATGTTGCCTGTGTGGGTTTTTTAAACCTATCTGAGATATTTAGGCATCTCAGCATCCCTGTGACTATCATATGTCAGCTAAGCAGCTCCTTAAATTTTATCTTAGGGATTTTATTTGATCTTTGGGCTTCCTCTCAGCTAACAGCTGTTCGGGAGCATTTCCCTTAAATACTCAGGACAGAAACCAAAATTTTCTCTAAGGATTCCTTCTTTATCTTTTCTCCTTAGGCCTTCTGCTAACACAGATTAAAAGCAGTAATCTAATTTATGGGTTTTCTACAGGCTCACAGGGAGGAAGACTATAACAGGATATTAATGTTTTCCTCATATGCAAATCCAGTGAAATGAGAAGATTGATTTTCTTTCTTTGGTCTTTTCTTTTTTTTTTTTTTTTTTCAATGTAACTTGTAAGAGGAAAGCTATTTGATAAAATGCTTTTGTGTGATTCAGAGCTATGACTCACCTGGAACTGAACTCTTTAAAAAGATTCTTACTCATAAGACTATTATTGTTTATACCTAGTGAAATCTCTAGATTTGAGGTGCATGTAAGAAAGAAAAGCTTTAAGGTGGACCCAAGGGATTTTTAAAATTTTATTTATATCTTTATCTTCTTTTCAGAACTAAAAAAAAAAGTAGTACTTATTTTACTAGTTATGCTACCATTTTCCATAACAGCTACTGCTGTAGCAAGATGCTAAAATGGTTAATGATGAAGAAACAGAAAGCACACTATATATGAAGACATAAAACCCCATAAAGTGTTGCAATTAGAAAAAGACCAGGCAATAAAATCCATTTTTGTTGCGTCTTTCTGTAAATGTATGTGCATTTTACTTTTTGTTCCTCGAGAAAAGCTAGTCACTAATCTTAATTACATTCCTTAAAAAGACTGTTATGGAAAAGCAGAGTGTATTAAATGAAGCAGACTATAAAATTCTTTCATGGGAACAAAGAAGAATTATCCACAGTTCATCAAAATGTTCTCTTCTGTACCATATTATGTTGTAATGATTAAAATAAATTTCAGTGTGTGCTTGATGGAACCTTGGAGGTCATGTTGAGGGCAATAATATAAAAGGAATTCTGATAGCCAAATTAGGAGGAAGTATAATCTCATAGATCAGAAGACTGCTTCCATATACTTTTATTCACCTGTGTAAAATTGGCTTCAAAACCAAAATCATCTCCATGTTCTGCTCAATTCTTTTGTCTTCTTTCTGCATCAAAAATTTCAGCAATGACTGAAAGAGCATCAGGCAGTAAACTGTTACAACTACCTATATGTTTAATTACATAATACTGAATTGTTAAATAGTTCTGTGTGCAGCATGGATGTGAAATACTTGTATATTGTTCTCTTCAGCAGGTTTCTAATCAATTCTCATTCATCTTAACTATGCAGGTCATGGGCTAGCAAAAACTGGACTTCACTCCTTTAAACTGAATTCATGAGAAGCTTGTCAAAATGCTTTCATAGTTTGAGTTGTAAGGGAGGCTGAGATTTCTGTTTCACTGCAGTTATACATCTCAGGAGAGAGAAGCAGTTGTCTGTGGTTGAAATGCATTTAGGAGAGCTTATTTTCCACTGGCTTTGGGACAAACAAATAGTGGTAACATGGGAGAGGACAGAGATGTCAGTGCAGCTAACAGGACACGAGGAAGAGACAGGGTTAACAGAGGCTCTGAATGGAGATTTCTTTCTTTCCTTTCAACAGCTCACTCCATCCAGTTCCCCTGTCCTCAACTGCCCTAGGACATGTGGAAGCAGATATAAATTCTGGGAACTGCCCAGGAAATGCTACATCAGTGAAAATGCTGCCATTTTTCTGCCTGTGCCTCGAAGGCAACTCTGGCTAAGAGACAAGACTGGGCTTTGAGCATTATGGTCTGTACAGATGTTACTGTAAAATCTAAAAACATTATTGGAGGCAGAATACTCCAGTCATGATAAATAACCCTACCGAATCTGTGCACTATGACTTCACACAGATTCCAGAGTTTTTCCCTTGGATATCTCTAAACTAATCCAGAAGCTGTTTATTTAGTGTTCTGGAAGGCAGTATACACCTTTCAACATGTTGCATTACTAATTTTATCACCAGCATATATCTGATAAAAAGCATTTCCTACTTTTTTGGCCACAATTCTATATATTAATGATAATTTTGAAAGTCCAATGTTACAAACACCTAGCAACTTATATTAATAGAGAAGTTCAGTTAAGGTGATTTATTTTCAATCCCCTCACCAACACTTGATATCTTTGACTGGAAATCTCCAGAGAATTAACATTTTTTCAGTGAGTTATCCTCATCATATCCTAGGAGGCTACCAATATGGATGGAGGGTGACACACAGATGTGTGTTACTAAGCAATGCAGTCAGAATTCAGGAGAGAAACCTTATGTAAAATTAATTAAAACTCCAAAAATCACCTGCAAACTATACAGACAAACCTTTAATTTGATATAACTGAAGGTAGTCTGGGTTTAGTCTGAAATGGGATATAGTGATTTTGTTACATTTTCAGAATTCTCTGGAGTTGAAATAATTTTTGAGAGTTGATGTTTTTTACTTGTTTTTGGCTATTCAGAACAGTTATGAATGGTTGGTAACTTTGAAATTTACCAGAGAGCTGACAGCTCTTTAAAGACATTTTTCCTAGAGTGTAAAATTCTTGATTCCCATGTGTCAAAAAATCAGACTTTTTTGTTCTCCTGTGAGACATTTCCCATTATCTATTTCCTTGAAAACTGGAGATCTTGGGCTAGTTATCACGTATTATTCATAATTAATTCTTCTTAATAACATGACTTTATATTTACTAAAGCACTGTCAGAGGCATATATAGAAAAATTCTAAGTCTTGCTTATGCAAAACAAACCAGTTCATTTGTCAGGTGGAAAGTAGACATTTCTGAAAGTTTAACAGAATTGTTGTGTATCTCATATGGAAATTAGTGCGTGAAAATAGAATTTTTTTTTTCCTATAGAATAACTGAAACTCACCCCATTACTTCCCTATAAAAATTTAAAAAATATCGTAAGGAACTTCACAGTAAGAGTTAAATCCAACATTATTAATAGGATGCATAGCTTTACTTCTAAAATTTTTAATTCAATTTTGTTTTGATTTGTTACTAACTGGAGTCTGTAAATTCTATCTCAGAAGTAAATACTGACAACCATAATAAAAGCAACAGTATCTCATGTCTAAGTTTAATATTAAAATATTTTCTTAAATTAATCTTTTATTGCATTAACTCTGTGCATCTTCTAAATATTAAATATGGAGAGCTGTACAAATCCAAGTAGATTGTGCTATAATTTAACAGACACAAAGGGTAAAAAAATAATTAGAAAAGGAACTTAAATGTTTTATGTTTGTGTTATAAATATTTCTTTAGCTACCTCTGAGCCCCTACTTGCATTCCCTTCTTTAATATGCCACTCTTCAAGGTTGTCAGAACATTTACTCCACTTATTTGATCAATATTCTACTCCCACATAGTAATAGCTAGAAGGTTTTTTACTCAATCACAGACCTTTTTCAATATTTTATCTTCAGATAATGCCAGGTATTGAAGCATACTCTCACTATAATTAATTAAGCACAAAAGTTATTAATTGATGCAGGGTTTACATTCCTGATAGCAACTACTGCAAGCTACTGTTAATGTCCTCTCACAGATACATCTGAAAGCTGGCTTTCCAAATGCAAGTACAATATGGAGAGCAAAGAAGGCATGGCCATACAAGCCTCAGCCAGTGGTGAATTCCAGAGGGATGCAGAAAGACCTTTAAGTTCCCAGCTCTTGTTGAAGCTGAGTCAAAGAGGCTGCTGATCCAGAGAGTACGGTCAAAGGATAAAACACAGACACAGTTTTTATGACTCAAAAGGAAAAATGAGATTATTTACTAAGAGCAAAATGTCCTACTATAGGTCTGATGTCGGACATTTGCTTTTTCTGTTGTACAATCATTTAATGATGGTTGATAAAGATGACAAAACAAATGAGACGGGTTTTCATGCAAGGTAAAGAAGAATTCATAATCCTGTGTATACCTCTTTCTGCCCGTTACAGTAAATTAAAATAATCCTGCAGCTGTGGGAAGAAGAGCCATAGGGACATTAGCAGATGGAATAAGAGAAATGTAACTCTAGGGCTCTGTGGTAACTGATATTACCCAGGAATTACAAATTCTTTCTTTGACTTTCTGGTCTTAAGACAATGAAACTGTGAATGGCAGAAGGATCAAATGTTGACATTTACCAGCTTTCTGCTGTCTTTCAAACTTTACTGTAGTCACTAAAAAAGTAATTCTTCCACAAGATACAGAGTAGCAGTCAGTCCACTTATCCCCATTCTCTGCAGAATCCAATATTTTAACCACACAGAGGATATATTCTTTGTGTGTCTTTTTAAAAGGAGAGGGCCTGCTAATGACCAAAACGACACAATTGCCTTTCAGAACTGGAAAGTTTTCTTCCAAAAGTAAACTTTAGGAACTAATTTCTGTCATTGCCTTGCTCCTCACAGTGCTTCAGGCATGAGGTGCTGTAAGACAGGAATATATATCACTTTTCCCTCTGGAAAATGATTTAAAGATGAGCCTTGACTCTCAAGATACTACACTAGAATGGCATAAAATGTATTTCATCAGCAAATATAAAGATCTTAGTCAAAACAAGCTAAGTTGGTGAGAGACATTGCGTTCAATTAATCTGGTTTACTGGTTACCTCTCTTGTCAGCAATTGAAAATGAAAATAATATAAGATGTTTATTAAAACATAAAGCTTTTAAAACTTTGCAAAATATCTCTGCTTTGTCCATCATGGCTGTCAAGTTCACTATACTTTCCAAGATTTCTCTCAACCCTACATCAATGATCAGCAGTTGACAATGTAAAAAGCTCTCTTGTATTTTAGCTGCTCTGTCAAATTTTATATAAAATCTATTGACCAATAAGGTCTTCATCCACTAGTAGAAAATTTACTTGTAAAATTATCATACCTCTGTTAAGCTCAAAGGCATTTCTGAAGTATAAGTGTGAGCTCATGGAATGCCTCCTGTTTGTTTTGAAAACTTAATGGAAAACCATGTCATCAGTGAGTCCTCTTGGCCCCAGGCAATGATACTCACTTGTAAAAGTCACTGCCTGTTTCCATTGATGGATCAGGAAAGGTAAAGGTGCTGTGCCACAGAAAAACATATGTAGTGGAAATGGGCTTTACTTTGTGAAGCTAAAGGAGCAACAGGATTCTTAAAAATAAGATCCTCTTTGGTTCAATTACCATGTTTGTTGAAAAAGCAGCATTCATCACAAAAGGGCAGAAATATTCCCTGGCTTTCCTATAATGATCTTAGATATATCTAAAGATATTAGAAATGTCTTCTGGCCACTACCATTGGAATCAAAATTATATAACTTATGTTAAGTGACCTAACTTAAAAAATTGGTATAAATGACCATGAGTCTAATAGTGTAATAGCTAAAAAAAAAAAAAAAAAAAAAAAAAAAAAAAAAAAAAAAAAAAAAAAAAAAAAAAAAAAAAAAGAATGGCATTATCTTGTGAAAGTCACAACATAACAAACAAAATACATAAACTCTAATATGATTCAGATGACTTACAAACGCAGCTCAACTATAGTCTTTTTTAAATACTTCTGAAGATAAATAATTCACAGGATGCCCAAAATTATGACAAAATTCTTATAACAAGTGCATCTAGTCTCATCACTAAAAGTCTATTAAAAGTGGTTTCAAAAGAGGCAGAAGGATCATAATAAGAGCCTGAAGTTTTTTCATAACATTCACACAAAAACTAGTAAACCTGTCACAGTGATCAGCCCAAAAAGCTATTAGCATGGTGTTTCCATCTGGATTCATGAGATTACTGTTACCTGAAACAGTCAGACTGGGCAACTTATCATATTTGTGTGACAGAGACTGTAGCTCTAGGTCTCAGTCTGTCTTGTGCGTGGTCTCTGAACATCCTTATACAAATGATGGCCAAAATCCCATGCATTAGTGTCAGGCTTCCATTCAAAATAATATGATACTAGAAATAAAATGCCTTTAAAATGTTCTCAGGTAAAATGGAAACAAATAATGTTCATACTTAGGTCAAATTGGAATCCTTATTTTTGCATAAACAGTTTTTCTGCCCAGTAAAAACATTGTCATAAGCATTTTCTAAACGAGCAAAGAATTTCAAGACTGTTGCTGCCAATTTGATATATCTGCAGTCACCTAACAAGGATGCATAACAACACTAAACAATCATGCAAATTCCACTGTAATCTTAGCACACATTGTAGAACAAGACTCCACAAGTGTCAAAGACTATTATTATTAGACAGGAACTCACAACTGAGTCTTGTTAACATATGCAAAATCTTACAACCTTAGGCAAAAGTTATCAGTATATAACTTTTTAAATATACAAATTATTCAATTCCATTTCATACTGTGCATAATTTCAAAAAATATTGTCCAAGGTTATTCCTCATGAGAATGTATACTAGATTTTGAAAGGGATTTTTTCTAGCTTAACTGCCTACTAGCATTTTGAAAAGGACATTCATCTATCAGAAGACCAAGAGATTTTTCCCTTAAATAAGAAAGTTTTAGTGAATGCTGCTGTAAGGACTCAAGCAAATAAAACACACAATTTCATGAGATGACTTCTTGTAAGAACTAAATGATAAAGCAAAGGTCATTCTTGGGACTGAAAAACATACAGTTTAACCCCCTATTATTTTCAATGCATGATGTTTAAACAAAAAGCCCTTGTCTTTAGAATTATTTTATTACTTTTAAAATGATCATCTGTTATTCAAAGCTGAGAACATTCAGACACAGCTATATAATGTGCAATATTTAATAGTAACATAAAAATGGAGGATCCATAAGCAATATTGAAATTTGTATTCACACAGACAAAGGGTTGTGTCCACTAAAGTAGGGTAAATAATCCTGTTCCCCTGAAGTTTTGGACAACTTGTTGTTACTAAGATACTCAATATCTCAATTATATTTCTAGTCTAAAAATGGCAACAATACAAAATCTGGAAGGACAAACAAAAAGACATAAAAATATTTTATTGTAAACTATATTTCTCAATTAATCATATAAATCAAATATGTTAATTTTTTCATAAGCACTAAATTAATTTTTAATGTGATATCTCCTTCTAGTGAACGTTGTACATGCATTGTCCCTTGAGATCTACCACCCAAATACTGCATATCAATGAATGAGAACATTTTGAGGAGTTAGCATGTAAAGTAATAAATCTCTATCCCATTTAGCATGTGAGGTAAAACAAAATAATGGCCTACGGTGATGCTGAAAAAAATCCATAAACTATCTATAATTCAACAATAGAGCAGCAGGAATAGCTAAAACAGGATTTTCAAAAGAAAGCAATTCAATATATTCCCATTTTAGACAGAGGAGGCATATGAAAGATAGAAAGAAAAGGAAGAAGTTAATCTTCAGAGAAAATTATGCATGACAGATGGGAACCTTTAAAATGTGAGAGAACTTGTGAAGCAGAAAGTAAATTCATCTCCCATGTTGAAGGAACGAGGAATGTTGCAAAAGGAAAAAAAAATGGGTATTTGAAGCTCTTATACTTTTAAAGCTTCTGTAGTAAAAGCAAGAAAGTTTGAGAAAATGTGATGGCTATATTTCAAGTTGTTAAGCATATGTTGGGTGAACTTTTCAACTTTAAAATAATGTTCTAAAAAATCAGAAATCTATTCAATTTGTAACTCCCACAAACAGCTCACCAAAACACCCACATCTTGTTTTTTCATCAGATGCAGTGCTTACAGATCCTGTTCTGATGGAAAGAAACAGGGATTTATACTATTTCTTAATGATAGAACATTGAGTAATGGTGTTTTAGTAGCCAAGATGACTTGTTGTGGGGTTTTTAAGTGCTTTAGGAGGGTCTTTTTTGTTCTCCAATATCTTATTGCCTGTAGAAGATTGCAGCAATGCTTGGAGAAAAATAGAACTGTAAAGTAATCAAAGTATCCAGTATAATTCAATTTTAATTACAGAAGAACTGTGGTGAGAAAAGAAATAGAACTAATTTGAAAGCTTTTTTAAATTAGATTTTACTATGTTTTGGCTTTAATCTTACGTAGTGAAAATACATCCATCGATGTGTTGGGGTTTTTTTATGCTCTATTATAGAATCACAGAATGGTTTGGGCTGGAATGGACTTTAAAGACCATCGAGTCCCAGCTCTCTGCCATGGGTAGGGACACCTTCCAATAGACTGACCAGATTTCTCAAAGTCCAATCCAGCCTGGTGTCTATGCAAATGATCAAGGAGAATACAGACAGTAATGTGAGGGTTGATCTCTCAGTCATGGGTTGGAGCACTGAAAGCAAACGACCCCAAGCTATGGACACGAGGATTGTTGAATGGATTTGTGATGGTGATGACTGCAATTATTCCTCAGATACACAAGACCCAAAGTACAGAGAGCCCTAATGAAACAGGCAACTTTTGTTCACATGGTATAATTTGAGAAAAGACATAAGATGATGATAAGTTAGGTATATATCCTTAACAGGGAGCTGTGATACCCCAAACTAGCTGTGCTACAGTTCCAGCAGACAAGCTCACTCAGTGTTTCCTCCTTGACAAAAATATTCCCTCTCTTATAGACATCTCTTATAGACATCTTCCATGGCTGAGAAATGTGGTGGTTCTGTACCTCCAGAAATAGCAAAAACTTTAGTGTATGAAAGCTTTTCAAGAAATGTTCTGCAACTGAGCATAAAGTTACTGCTTTTACTTAAGTGAAGCGGTGCTTAACAGAACAAATACAGAACAAAGTGAAGTGGAATGCTGCTTTGTTGGTGCAGTATTTACACTAATACCACTGTAATGCATGAATATTTTATTGTAGAAAACTGTATCTGCATTGTCCCAACTCATTGTGCCAGTATTGTTGCTATGAAAAACATCAGCCTAAACAAAACAGGGTGAAGAACAGAAAAAACAGATTATTGTCAGTATAGCAGAGCAGGGTGTTAAATGATCAGTACAGGAGCACTCCAAAACAGTGGAAAAATAAGTGATGGATAGTTTAGAAGGACTGTAAAAGAAATCAGAAATGAAAAATCAGTGGACACGGCTGCTAAGGATTTTGCATCCTAGCAGGGATACTTGTACTTCCCAGTAGATCACAGAGTTTTCTAATGGCTCACCATTGTCTTAATGAAATTCAAGGCACTAGTATCCTAAATAACTGTCTCCAGAAGAATACTAGAATAGGGGAAATGAAGTTCTCATAGAGCCCATGACAGGGAAGGGGGAAATAAGAAGCAGAAGAAATGAAGAGTTTTTTCCAGGGCTGAGAGAATGAGAGATCTTAGGAAAGGAGAGGGAAAACATGCATGACTTCTAATGAGAGGAAGACCTAGAAAATTTTGCAATAAAGTGATCTGGATTCCCAAATTCAAAAGGCAAAGAGACAAAAAAGAAATTGAGTGAAAGTTGGACTGAGGATTCTAAAAAATATTGAACAAAGTCAGAAAATTCTGGGATAAAAATTCCTGCTAGCAGTTTTGTGTAGCAGACTGTAAAAGAGAGGAGGGGAAGAGGGGTTAAAGCTCTTGCCATGAAAACAAACACGAGAATTCAAAGGATCCTATCAATAAAGTATGGGAAGCAAGCACATAAGGAATCATTGGGAAAGTAATAGACCAGCAGGCAAGATGTGTACTGTGCATGCCTTGCAGGAGCAACAGACTGCTGCCTTACCATTGTCACTGGTTAATGACTTGGCTGTACAGCTGTCCTCAACTCAGTGAGAGACTCTACTGATCACAGATTTTATAACTGGAAATGCTAGACTCATAGCCATGTTTGACAGCTGGGGAAAATATACTGCTCTGGAAATCATGGATCAGGGATTTGGAAGTAAAAATTAAGGACAAGATCCAATTCCAATGGATTTTCAGAAACATATTTCAAAGTGCATTTCCCCAAAATTAACATTGTGAAAAGAAATAATCTTGTTTTCTTCATTATGTGTCCCATTCTTCATTATGTACAATGAAGCAGCAGTTTATTTTTCAAGTCAAGGGATACTATGAAATTTTACAGTGTAGAATGGACTTGATTCAGCTCATGAAGAAAATTCCATAGATTCATTTCAATTTTTTACTTTTAGAGTCACCATTATGCTGAAACATAAATAAGACACTGCTGCATCCCTTTTAGTGCTGCATTTATTTGTCTTGCCTCCGTGCAGTGCATCATAGCATTAAAAGTGTATCTCCTTAAAGTTCTAAGAATATTTTTATTATTTCATTGTGAACTATACAGTAATCTTAGGATCTGAGCTGCTTGTCTGATATCAATTACTGCTCTGACATAATTTCTCAACCCACATATTAGTCTTCCTCCTAGAATCTCTCCCTTGAAAACCTCAGGCTGTGTTATAGAAGAGTAGTAGCCATAATTAAAAAAAAAAAAAANATATTTATTGTATTTAATTTCAAATTTCCCTCAATATTTTCATATTTATTCTGGACCCTCATAAATGAAAAATTTGAAGGTGAATTCCTCTTATGTTCTGAAATAATTTCAGCATTTTAATTTATCTTTATAAACAGAAAATGCTTTTTCCACCAGGCAAAGTGCATTAGATCAGCTAGTGGGCTCTGTTTTACAGAAAATATTAAATGTCCTCAATCAATATGTTGATGTATTTACAAAAATTCTCACTTTGTTATGCAGTATGAATAAACTTAAATAAGAAAAAATCTAGTAATATATATTAGCTTTCTAGGATATCTCCACATATTGACAGCTGATTACTTTTGGTCTCGTCAGTATGATTAGAAATAAAGATTAGGAAACTGAGACAAGAGAAAATGTGGTCTTTGTGATAATTTTGGAAATATCTCAGAGGTGTTTGAGACATATATAATTTACTTTCGAACTACTTTTGATTATAAATAAACTGAAGTGATATTTATGATAGACAGGAAACTCCAAATGAACAATATTTTGACAAAGGTAAGATTTTTAATAGCTACTTAATTTCCTTAATTTCTGCATTTTAATTTGGGTTGTATATAGCCAGGAAATTGTGTATGAGCTTACAAGACACTTCCACATTCACCCTGCGATATAAAAAGTGCTATAAATTTCTATTACTTCCCTTAGAAATTGAGAGCAGATATCTAGTCATTGGATTCATCTGTCTACGTGCAGTGCTTCTCATTCTAGAAAATTAATGCTTGCTTTTAACAATTTTGTACAACTTAATGGGTGAATATTTACTAACTAGATTCTTGATTTTTTTAAGGAGCAAAACTTCGAAAAATCAAAACATTTATTTTTCCATCATTTTCCTCAACACAACTCTATTAGAAACTGTGAGAGACTGAAATGCTGAAGGTCAGTGGCTCAAAGAGTTATCCACTTGCAAGAGCAGCAGGTGCTTTGCTGAGGCCAGGTTTGCTTCCCCAACAGTAGTGGGGCAGGAGGAGATTTTCTGGATATGTGGTGGCAAAAAATCTGATCTGAAGAATAGCCCAGGTGCAAGAGATTGAGCACCCACCACAGAATGACCATAACAACCATTATTTGTTTAGCAGCAAGCTGCAGTTTTGTGCTAGATAAGGGAAAAGGCTGTTAAGTAGCAGATCCTAATAGGTGGGACAATGCTTTGTATAACACCAATGTCCTCCTTACACAACTGGCTCAATGAAAAAATCCCCCCCCCCCAAATCCTGGAGAAGGTGTTGGGACATTCATATCCACAGGCCTGAAACTCTTCCTGCCCCTTCTGATGGGGTGTAATAGGCTGAACTACACTGGCATGTCTTAGAAGGGGTCATAAAGCACGAAAAAAACCCCAAAGTGCTCCCAGACTAATTTCTGTGGCCTTACATCAGACAGTGTGAAACTTCCCCACCCGGGCAAGATACCTGAACCTCATCTGCCCATTGAGCTTTGTGTGTCATGGGCTTCCTCCTCTGGCAAGGGATAAAGATTGTGCCCATTACTTTGGACATATGGTTGCATTTCTACAGATAATAACCAAAATGGCTATATAACTCCTTTTTGTTGCAACCAATTTTTTTAAAAAATAAACCTGCTACAGATATATATATAGTTATAAACACTGGTCATTCAGTGTTGTTTCATTCTAATCTGCCCCAAGGAATCTATTAACAAGAATCTCAGTTACCCTTGCCNAAACAAAAATAAAAAAAAAAAAAAAAAAAGAAAATAAAAAAGGAAAAAAAATAGAAAAAAATTTCTCAACAATAAACAAGAAGTTAGGAAAAAAAACACTCCAAAATTTTCTCCAATGTATTTTTTTTTGGAACTGCCTCCAGAAAGAAGGGCTAGATTGTCTCCATACAGCAAATTATTCTCTTCAAATACAATAAAAGTTTTTGCAGTTAGTTATCCATGAATTCTACAATGGAATACTTTTCCATATTAAAATACTGATTTGCTAAAACTTGAACACAAAGGAAATTTATTGCATCCTGGTTTAAAAATAAAATAATCAAACACTCATTAGATAAGACACAGTCACTTTTTGTTGTGCCTTGTTAAAGGCACTTGTTAAAGGTTGTTATTGTAAAATAGCATCTTTTTCTTCTGAATTTAATTTCATTTTATTTAATTCATTATAGTTAGTATTTATTTATATAATTTATATTATAAATACAATATTATTATTTATATTATAATACAATAATATTTATTGTATTTAATTTCAAATTTCCCTCAATATTTTCATATTTATTCTGGACCCTCATAAATGAAAAATTTGAAGGTGAATTCCTCTTATGTTCTGAAATAATTTCAGCATTTTAATTTATCTTTATAAACAGAAAATGCTTTTTCCACCAGGCAAAGTGCATTAGATCAGCTAGTGGGCTCTGTTTTACAGAAAATATTAAATGTCCTCAATCAATATGTTGATGTATTTACAAAAATTCTCACTTTGTTATGCAGTATGAATAAACTTAAATAAGAAAAAATCTAGTAATATATATTAGCTTTCTAGGATATCTCCACATATTGACAGCTGATTACTTTTGGTCTCGTCAGTATGATTAGAAATAAAGATTAGGAAACTGAGACAAGAGAAAATGTGGTCTTTGTGATAATTTTGGAAATATCTCAGAGGTGTTTGAGACATATATAATTTACTTTCGAACTACTTTTGATTATAAATAAACTGAAGTGATATTTATGATAGACAGGAAACTCCAAATGAACAATATTTTGACAAAGGTAAGATTTTTAATAGCTACTTAATTTCCTTAATTTCTGCATTTTAATTTGGGTTGTATATAGCCAGGAAATTGTGTATGAGCTTACAAGACACTTCCACATTCACCCTGCGATATAAAAAGTGCTATAAATTTCTATTACTTCCCTTAGAAATTGAGAGCAGATATCTAGTCATTGGATTCATCTGTCTACGTGCAGTGCTTCTCATTCTAGAAAATTAATGCTTGCTTTTAACAATTTTGTACAACTTAATGGGTGAATATTTACTAACTAGATTCTTGATTTTTTTAAGGAGCAAAACTTCGAAAAATCAAAACATTTATTTTTCCATCATTTTCCTCAACACAACTCTATTAGAAACTGTGAGAGACTGAAATGCTGAAGGTCAGTGGCTCAAAGAGTTATCCACTTGCAAGAGCAGCAGGTGCTTTGCTGAGGCCAGGTTTGCTTCCCCAACAGTAGTGGGGCAGGAGGAGATTTTCTGGATATGTGGTGGCAAAAAATCTGATCTGAAGAATAGCCCAGGTGCAAGAGATTGAGCACCCACCACAGAATGACCATAACAACCATTATTTGTTTAGCAGCAAGCTGCAGTTTTGTGCTAGATAAGGGAAAAGGCTGTTAAGTAGCAGATCCTAATAGGTGGGACAATGCTTTGTATAACACCAATGTCCTCCTTACACAACTGGCTCAATGAAAAAATCCCCCACCCCCAAATCCTGGAGAAGGTGTTGGGACATTCATATCCACAGGCCTGAAACTCTTCCTGCCCCTTCTGATGGGGTGTAATAGGCTGAACTACACTGGCATGTCTTAGAAGGGGTCATAAAGCACGAAAAAAACCCCAAAGTGCTCCCAGACTAATTTCTGTGGCCTTACATCAGACAGTGTGAAACTTCCCCACCCGGGCAAGATACCTGAACCTCATCTGCCCATTGAGCTTTGTGTGTCATGGGCTTCCTCCTCTGGCAAGGGATAAAGATTGTGCCCATTACTTTGGACATATGGTTGCATTTCTACAGATAATAACCAAAATGGCTATATAACTCCTTTTTGTTGCAACCAATTTTTTTAAAAAATAAACCTGCTACAGATATATATATAGTTATAAACACTGGTCATTCAGTGTTGTTTCATTCTAATCTGCCCCAAGGAATCTATTAACAAGAATCTCAGTTACCCTTGCCCTTGGGGCAATTCATTACAGAAGCCCCAACCAGAACCTTTTCTTTCTGTTTACATGTCTTCCATGCTCATATTTTTAGCTCTCCAGCATAAACTGGATGTTGTCTGGATGTGCTTGTTACCACATTGATGGTTTGTATAAACCTGTCACAATTTCAGGCACACAGCCATAAAGGAAATTGAATCTCTCAAATATTAACCTGACAATTATTTCAGTTTCCAGTTCCTCGGTAAAATTCATATTCTGTAGTGGAACTGCTTAGTTAGCTGGTAGGAAATGTTAATACATGTATAAATTTTGTACATTTTAACTGTGGGTTGCATTCTAGCTCTTGCCTGAGATCCAGAAATGTAACTTGGAAAAGTTCAAGAATTTGGTAAACTTAGAAGAAAACCAATTGACATTACTTTTCAGTACAAGGTTTTGAGAGTTTTTAAAAAGGCAAAACCAGTACTGTAGATATTACAATTAAAAATGGTTTATGGTGAGAAATATTTAAAGAAACTTAACAAGCTACAACACTTAGATGGGAAGGAAATAGAAGTTCTTGAAAGTGATACCCAAGTGATATGTATCACTGCTATGTGGTCTATGTGTTACACTCATTTTGTGTGCAGTTCTATAGTAAAAATTACATTAATAGTAAGAGTTACAAAATATATGGAATTGACTATGAGTTCGCTGCCTTCCCTATATTAAAGTAATTAAAACATAATGGTAACATTTCCACATTACTCCTACACAAAAGCAATTTGAACAATTATTGCAAGATAGCTTTCAGAGAAACCATTGTAGAAGTTCATTTTGTATGAATTACAGAGCTGTAGTGATAGTCCACATTGACTATAAATTAGGCCTCTTTTATTTCTAATTGAATAGGAAAAGAAGAAAGAAATTACACCAGACAACCCCCTTGGATACTTTGTTGAGCCCATAGCTCCTAGGTATTGGAGGGAAGGCCAAAATTCAACAAGGTTCATTTATATGTACAATTTAACCATATTTCACCTCTGAATTTGTGTTTCTGTCTTTCTAGTTTCACAGAGAGCAATATCCCACAACAGAGGAAGGAAAAAGGCAGTGGTGCAGCTCTCTCAAAGCATATTGTAATCCAAAATAAACTGCAATATCTAAAAGACACCACATCATATTCAAAAAACTGCTGCAGAGTAGAGACCCCTGCTTGGCTCTCTAGTACCTAAGCCCAAACTGAGTGAGTGTGCTCTAATTTGCAGAGCTATAATCACTGTTTAGTCCTGTAACACATGCTAATATTTGCTGGCATTGTTATGTATTTGGTTGAAATGCAGCTTTTAAGAAGCGCTGAAGAGCTTTAATTCAGACCAATTGCCTTATTCTGTATCCACACAGCAAACCTGCTGTTGTGAACTTTCAGGATAAAAGAAGGCAAAAGAAAGAAGTGAGGTAGATTGCTTTCTACTTAAACCACAGCCCACAGAATTTTTCTTTTTTTAATGCCTCACTTTAACCTCATTTAAGAAATCTGTGTTCTGCTAAACCACAGTGGTCTTTTTTTAACTGCAACTCAGTAAGACAATATATTTCAAAAAAAGTCCAGTTAACTAGCAATTAAGGAATCTTTGATTAATCTCCACTGCTGTGATACCTGATTAACTAGTTTTGAAGAATAAAGCAGCTCTTTTTAGTGTATTTTATTTTTCTCTAATGGCAGATTTTGTTATAGGGCATGAAACATATGTAGAATACATCAGGGTTAATTTGCATTTAAATCCCTTGAAGAGAGCCTCGTAAAATTTTATAATTTTTTCCTGTGTTAGGAATTGTTTCTAAACATAAAAAAGACATTTCTTTACCCACAGAACAATAATTGTGTTCATTTTCCTTCTACCATGCAATTAAAACAGGTTATTACCAAATCAATACCCATTTCACAAAACGCATTCCTCCAATGTCTCTTTTGTCCTCCTCATCTAACAAGACTAACCTGTATATTTATTCTGCCTTTGCAGTAAAAAAAGCAAAAGCCTAAACCAAAGCTCAGGCACAATCTCTTAAGCACAGCTGCAGGTTGAAAATGAACAGGGTGTGGGCCAATCTGCCTCAAACACCACAGTGTGCTAAGAGCTTTGCAGGTTTTACAGGGGTGTTAGGATGAAATACCTACATAAAGGACCTTATAATTATAGCAGTAATATGGAAGTACAAGCAAGAATTCGAACTTGTAATCAAACCCGGTATGAACTCTACTACCCATTTTGTTATTTCCTGTTGTAGACAGGGAGATAAATTACAAAAGAAAGGCCTCATAGGACCAGGCCTTGCTCTGCTAAATTAATAGTTAGCTTGTCACTTCTGTGTGCAGCTTAGTGGTTTGCAAGTTCAAATGTGAAAACAGTCTTGGGAATGAGGGTTTGTTAACACACCAAACTATTCCTGGGTAAAAAAACAGCTGCACCTGCAATAAACAAGAAATCTGTCTCATGGGAATGAGTGAACAAAATATGTAAACCAACCAAGAATAGTGAGATTTGACAGACAAGAAAAATACCTTTTACTAACCAGTGAGTAAAGTGCACACACGCCTTTGGTGAAAGGAATGTATAAAAGGGAATACATGGCTAAAACAAAAGGCTTTTTTCTGCCTTGAAGCTTTTGGTCGTAACTGTGCCGCAACCAACCCCAACAGCAACAATCTCCACAGAGCTTTTTACAGGAAAGCTACTATTTTTCCATCTCATATTTATTTCTCTCTTTTGCTTGAAATCAGTCATCTTATTTCAAAAGGTAAAGAAATTCAGGCAACTCTTTGGTAAAAAAGGACAATAACTGTTCATGGTGAATACTTGTCCCCAAGTACTCTTCCTCCTTTTCTTTCTCCCTACCATCTCTCCTGTGAGGAGTCCTGGAACAAAGACCTTGAAAACAATACTTGAAAGGCACTGAGACAAGGGTACATGAACCTGTGTTAAAGAAGTAAGTACAGATATCTGTAAGGAACTTCATGAAACAGGCATAAGAGGAAGATCTGTAATGGAAGAAAAATTGTTCTAGTTGGGAAAGAACAGAAATAAGGGAAACAAAAATTTAGGCAAATGACAGTGTGAAAATATAAAAGTGAACTTTCTGTTCACGGAGGGAAAAGGGAGAACAAAAATAAATCTAAGGAGTAGGGCTTGGTCAAGGCTATTGACACAATAAGTTATTTAATAGGAATATTTATAATAGCTCAAAGTAAAAAGGACATAGAATGGAAAAAATGTAAACAGTCAAACAGACATATTCATTAGCTTTTCAGTGGAAACAGAGAAGTGGATAATCTCTAAATGAATGCTAGAGGTAAAAAAAGAAGAGAAAAGTCCGTGAATTTCCTTATTTTTCTTTACCTACTGATTTCAGTTATTTCAGACTTCACGATGGGTAAGCACAAAGTGATTACAATCCTAGCTAATAAACACTGAAAATTCAGGGTCCAAGCACTGGCTAAGGATAAAGTAAATTGCATAGTAATTTCTAAAACATCACAATAGACTGATTAACTGAGAGAAATACAGCAAAGCCTTTATAATCATGGTATCATAAACACTTTTACTCAGCTCTTGTGCTTTTTGTGGTCATTTTGGTTCTTCAAAAAGAGTTACATTGATCAAGTTAGGTAATAGATCCTGCAAGTTTTCAATGTATGCTTACATACTGAACATAAGGTTTCCTTACTGTCATTTAAAATATTTCATTAGTCTGCATATGCAAATGTTTCTGTACCATCTATGTCTGAGCATTGATCTTCTTTCCTTACTTTAAGGCAAGCCATTTATTTACATTTTTAATGAGAAACTATGAGCTTATGGAAGCCTAAACTACTCTTTGATTGTTTACCAGTGCCATAAATACAGCTCATTGGTCTTTAATATGATGCAAAATATTTCCTTCAGTGTGATAAAACTGGTGCTTGTTTTGCTTAGGTGGCAAATACTACAGAAAACCAGATAATTTTTCATCCCTAGAGTTTTTATTATAAGTCATTATTCAAACCTACTTCCTTTGATGCATTTCTGATATTTATATTCAGCATCTTCATCTACCTTGAGATATTTTCCCTGTTTACCCAGAGGAGAAAACACAAAACTTCTGTTGCAAATTTAAAAATATCTTTGTTGATTGAAAATTATCTTCCCATCTTCAGATATATTCCTTGTTCTGTGCATATGAACATTTAGATAATTTCACAGGAATGAAGTTGTGAATCATCATCAAGGATATATTTTTTCCACTTCATGGTATTTAAGTGGATTTTTTTTTGACTTAGGAAATATCAGAACATTTAAACAAAAGATTTTCCTGAGTGAACATATCAGGTGCCATAAAAGAAATTAAGGGAATTTTTTTTTTCAGATAAAGTAGTGCAGAAAGCCATGAACACAGGAGCAAAGATCCTTCATTGCTAGAGATGCTGATTCTGTTATAGAGTCTGCAGTTCTGTCATGTAAGCGTTAGCTACAATAGAAAAGGAATTACCCTGTATGTGTTCAGGCATGATTCCACAGGCTGTGTCTTCATCTTTAAGCACAATACAAGTTCTTTTGGAACTCTGAAAATCTTTTTTTTAAGAATAAGAAATTTCTTTTCCAGGGACTTGGAGGTATCCAGCTCATATCTTCTTCCTCAGTTTCTGTGTTTGGCCATTACTAGCAAAATCTGCTATCATAAGGAAACATGTGTGACCTTCTGTCAGAGCTCAAGAGAAGAAAGACTAGAAGTTTGGTTTGGTACTATCAGTCCCTGAAAAATGTCTGAAAAGAAAATAGAAAACTTCACTTTCTTGTGGGTGTGTATAATGATTTTATAGATCATTACAAATCCACTCCACCACTGTGGTGTTGCAGAAGTACAGAAAAAATGCATGCTGTTTTTATTCATCTTTGTTAAGGATTCTGCATAACACAGGGGAAGAAAATAGAATGAAAAAAAGACTTACTCACTGGAAAAAGAAATTTTCAAAATTGTTGAAAATGCTTTAGCTGGGCAAACATGAGAAACCAACCTGGTTTTGGGACTTCAATAGTATTGAGGAATAATTTTCAATTCCTAAAAAGTATCAGTTCTCTGGCCTTATTCTCACTTGGAGAAAGGGGTAATCAATAAATAAATAACAAGTCTGAGACAGAACATGACAAAAGCCAGTAACCAGAAAATCATTTACTAAGAGACTAACCTGTATTCAGTGTAACTCATCTGAAATCAGAAAAGAAGTGATCTGAATGATTTAGACTTGCAAAATATCACAGGAAGTCTTGTATTATCTGTCTTTGATATATTTACATGTTCAAACCACAAATAAAATCAAGTAAAACTTGCATAGACTATTGAACAGCTTTGGAAAACCTAGGCTGAAGACATACATTAATCAATACAGGGAAATCCATAAAATATTAAAATAAACCTCTTGCAATTACATATTGGCCTAATAATCACAGAATAATACAGGCTAGAAAGAGATCTGGACTGTACCCTTCAAGCAGGGTGTTACAGATACCTTTTGGGTGCTGTCTTTAAAATTGTGTTGGCAAGAGTTCTGGGATGTGTTCCAGCAAAAGAAAGTTTGAATTGCAGCAATAAAGCTGGGTCTTACTTGAGTCTTACTTACTGAGGCAATGGGCTCTCAAATTGCCAGTCAAGCTCTAGTTAGCGGATCAGCTCTGTGTATTTGGTACCTGTTGCAGTCCATGGTTACTCAATAACTTTTGAAAACCACAATGAAGACACACCTTCATTCAGTAAAGGGAAGACTATTCATGATTGCAAGGAAAGGTGCTTATATCACTACTCTATAGTCCTGCAAAGACAGCAGTGGCACAGGTAGGCAGTGCCTTGAACTACAGAACTTTATGATTCATTGTAAGAGCTTTTATCACATTTTTTATATCACTTTTTTACTACACTTTAAGTTAAGATGAAATTAATTCCCATCTAAGTATATTTTCTTTTCAAAAAGCAACTAAAAAAATCTTTGGTAACTTTCAAGCGATTAACTTTTTTATGTGAATGTCATTATAAATTTGGGCCACATTATTGAATGTTCTAAAATGGTAGTTGAACCTACATTTTCAAATGTAAAAAAGTATTGAAGGTGTATCATTTACCCATCTGAATGTGTGAAAACCATTTGCAGCCTAAGATAAACTTAGGATTTTGGAATAAACTTTTTAAAGCCAAATTATTTTGAAGTTTCCTCAGTTAAGTTTTCCCAGTCAAATAGAAGACAACACAAAATTACATTTAGCTGTTTCCTAAAGATAAAACTTGTGCTCTTATCATGCATTAGTCTTGAAATTCCCTCAAGTAATTTACTGAAATTGTAATGCAGAAGAACATGAAGACTAAGTTATAAATATTTTTCAGGGAGGAACTTGCATGGCATAGGGCTTGATTTTTTTTTTTTTTGTTCATTTGGCATGAACTGGTGAATACTCATAAATAGCAAACAAAAGTTTACAGTATTTGATAAGAAGTTAACACAGCCCCTTTGGAGTATTAACCTAACATGCTCTAAAATTGTACTTCCAAAGCCAGTCTGTTTTTCACTGTGCATGTTTCCAGCTGATCCCTCCACTGACTTTCGAGTTGGGTATTTGTTTGATGATAATGTGGAAATGTTAAAATTCTACTAATTATTACATTTTTATTTGATAATAGGTTTTAATACATATCAATTTCTAAATTGTAGATTAAACTGGAGAACTCTGTCATACTAAGTTCACAGGAGGAAGGGGATTTTTAACATTAACAAATTGTGAGTGTGGTGACATCCATTACTCTGTGATGAGACCAATTTGTAAACCATCTGGCACTAAAGAGTTTAGCTACTTGCAGTTATAATGGAGATATTTTGGCTTCAACACTGAATGAGCAGGATAATAGCTATTTGGTAAGTTAAATGGTTAATATGGATATCCTGGTGGAATTAAGTACCCTTGGATAAGAGACCACAGGGTAGTAACATTTGGCTAAATGTAAGTATTGGTGCGTGAGCCAGCTGAAAATACATTAACTCCCTCATAAGGGAAAAATTTGATTTTTCTATTTTACTTTTCTATTAACCTTTCCAGTGGAGTCCAGAGTTTTCTGTCTAGTGATTAAAAATGTATGCAGCAAACTTTTTCCTCAAGACAGAAAAACAGGGAAGATACTATTACAAGGTGCAGCATACTGTGTCTGTAAGTAACAGCTTGTGTGAAAATTACAGTCATTAGAATGCAATTGTAAATAATTTTTATTTCAATTTAATTTAAATTAAATCTGCTTCAGAATACATGTGGCATAGTGAGTTGCCAAGAACACTAGTAAAGTTTTTGCCTATCTTTTCTGCAGGCCTTTTGTTAGAATGAAAGGAGTGCTTTCTAGCATCACCATTATGAACTATTTTATTTTCAAAACATATTGGAAAAATATCAATAGCATAGAAAAAGCTTTATAATTTTTGACTGATATGTTTACTTCCCTGTCTTATTATCTTAATATCTGGTCCATAAATCAGACACATGACGCTGATCTAAGCCCAATTCTGTTACTTTCTAATTGGATATATTTCAAGGATGTATGTTCTGCAATACAGGAAATTTTGATTAGCTAGAAATATTATGATCTGAAATTATATGAAAGTTTATCTGAATTTGGTTGTTGATGTTATAGATTGGATTTGGAAGGGACCTTAAAGATCATCCAGTTCCAACCCCTCTGTCATGGGCAGGGAACCATTTTCACTAGAGCAGGTTGTTCAAAATCTCATCCAACATGGCCTTGAACACTTCCAGGGTTCTTAGGGGAAACCACAGAATCTCCACCAAAAAACATGTTTTTGAGTACTCCATACATAGTACAAGCTTTAGTCCAGAGCTCACATATTTTCTAACATCAGAAAATCTAACTTTAGGACACAGATTTATAATATGAACTTCATTAGTGTCATCAATCATTTTTCTTTGCTTATTCTGTTTTTTAATTTGTCTCTATTCATGGTAAGTCTGAAGGCAGTAAAAGTGACTGATTTAAAGTAACTTAAGCCACAAATTTCTTTGTAACAAAACACAGTACTTTCCATTTAGAAGTTGGCACAGTGAAGATAACAGGCAAAAAATTCTTGGTCTGTGATGTTTTTCTCTTGAATGACAATCAAAGCGGTTTTTTTTATTGTGAAAACTTCTTATTAAGATTCTGTCATTGACTGGCAGAGTTAAAATAATTCCCTTCTGTCTGACGTGTCCTGATCCACTGCCTGCTGAACTGAAAGAAACTCACAATTAATTATTGTAGGACAAGAATCCTAAATCTTTATTCTCATCAGCTAAGCCTTCTGTTTTTGCCTTGGCTCAAATCCCAGCTAGAAATTTATGATTCCTTAGCTTCTTTTGTAGGTGCCATGAATCATAGAGGCTTATGAGGGAAGAAATACTGGGGTGGTGTTTGTATATAGGTTAGTACTTGATATATTTGTACAACTAATCCCCAGTAGAAAAGCTACTGAATATATGTACGTAAAAAAAAAAAAAACTGTCAACTTGGTTTGATCTCACTCTTCAGAAATGCTTCGTGCCTCCTCCCGTACATGTCCCTGTTTGGTCTAATTCCACATGGCACATGATCTGCAGAGTAAGGCCCATCAACACAAGTATCTGAGACAGGGGCATCTCATTTCCAGTGCTGATCAATGTAATGCTACTCATGAATAACATTTTCAACATCTAAAACAAGAAGAAAACCACAGGTTACAGAAAATGAGTGATCAGAATGAAAAAGTATCAACTAACATAATCTCTTCCAAATGCAATTCAGTGACAGAATAGGTCAGTTAATTAGGTATTCAAAATTTCCACAAATTATAGTAAAAATTAAAACTTCTCAGATAAGGACTTTCAGAAGCCCGTGGCAAAATTTGCAAAGATTTCTGCTAAGTGAGCATCCTGATCTAAGAAAAAAATATCTGAGAGTATTATTGTTCTTCCTGTTGTTTCTTCCTGAAAGCCCTTCCCATCCTGTAGGCTGCTGAAGAGGTGGCCTTCATTTAGTTTAGCTGGTTTATCTGGTAGATCTGTGACTCTTTACAAATATGAAATTATTTTCATAACAAAATGGAAAATATTTCTTTATGTGTGATATTGAAAAGAATGTGAGGATATATCCATAAGGAAAAAAGTGCTATTAAAAAGTATTATTTTAATTATTGGTAAATACGATTACAGACCATTACCGTCCACGTCACCAGCTCTTACTGGTTACCCAATGCTTCCCAAAATTTACCTAATATTTAAAATATTATTTGGTTACCAAAATACTTCTAAAATATTAAGATACTTACTTCCTTCTCCATTCTCTCACATGAGATATCAAATTATAATGTATTTCCTTGGTAAAATGTAAGAGAAATTATTCAACAGAACTGATATGATAAAAGCTACAGGGATACTAGTCAGATTTTAGTATGCTATAATTTTCTCCGTAGTACAGTGAATGATGAGACATAATTAAATCTCAAAAAACCCTATACCACTTTCTGAAAAATACAGAACCTTTTGCTCAGAAAAATTGCTGTGAAACTGAAAGCTATTGCAAATATCATATAAAAGATAACAGCATCAGTGCTCTGCAATTATTCAACAATTTTCATTGCCAATGCATCACTCTGTTTAGATCTGTTTAGATCTATTTAGTTCAGTGTGTCCTCTCACTATGAATAAGGAGGGGGTAAATGTGAGTGATTCTGTCACAAAGATTTAGGCTGTCTAGGTCCACAACATATTTTGATATTAAGAATGAAGACTCAGAAGTCTCCTGAGGATGTGTTTTGTCCTGATGGGAAACTCTTATTTTACTTGCTTGAGATAATAGAACAGTATATTTAAATGGTATACATGAGTTACATGCTCAAAATAGAAACTATCTGTTCAGCTATTAAGGGAATCCAATTTTGAAAAGCAAAATAAATCAAAAATGTCACAGTATTGTGCTAATATGTTTAGGTATTTCTGCAAGTTTACTTAGTCCCACACAACATATAAGCCAATACAAATTTTAAGAATATTAAATCTGTGCTAGCTATTATAATACATGACAAAATGCAATTGTGAACCGATATTTGATGCATGTACTAACAGCAAATTGTTCAGGAATTGGTTTTGGGACCTATGCTCTCTGATACTTTTAGCAATAATATATAAAAACACCAACTCATTGTCAACTAAGTTTGATTTGAAACAAGGACTGGGGGAACACTAAGTAGATAAGTGATTCTAAGCTTTAAAATCTAATTTAATAATAAGTGAAAAAGAAGAAAAAAACATATTGCAATGAGGCTAATGCTCTTCTAGCATGCGAAAAAAAATAGCGTGGCTGTACGCAAAAGTTAGGTGACTCCATGTGGCCTGGATAGAGTTGGCCAAACATGCTCTAATGTCCAAATTAGGAAGGAAAACTTTTCCAACTGTAATGTTTTATAAAATAAAATTCCCAAGATGTTAGTGCCTTTCCTTTGAAAGAAAGGCAGACATTGAGAATGAAGCATCTGAGTCACATTAGTATCAACAGCTATAGCAGAAAGGTGGAAAGGTGGAAAAATGGGTACAGCACACGGCAGCAAAAGATGCTAGGATCCTTTTATATTATAGGATTACAGAATGGCTTGATTTGGAGGAGACCTTAAAAACCATATAGTTTCAATCCCCCTGCTGTGGGCAGGGGAAGCTTTCCCTAAACCAGTTTGCTTGAAGCCCCATTCAACTTGGCCTTGAACACTTCCAAGGATGGGGCATCGACAACTTCTTTGGAAAACATGTTCCAGGGTCTCTCTACCCACACAGTAAAAAATCTCTTCCTTCCGGATTCTGGCATTTATCTCGCAATGTGCAATAGACAGATGTACATTCAGCTTTCTCAGGTGGTCATGAATCTGATTTTTACTTACAGTGGGAAGCACTTTGTTGTATCCAGGATTCCTTGTAATCATGCAGCATTGAGTACCTGAAGACACACGCATTGTATGCAAGGTAAAGTAGTCCTCACTAGCACTGTACAAAATCATTCTGTGACCTTTTCTTTCATGTAGTAAAATAGCCAGTTGCATCAAAATCTACATATTCTGCAAGAATATGTCAATTTTAATAAATTTTTATGGCAATAAAGCACTTAAAGGAAAGGAAAAGCCATGATAAGGTCAAAGCAGAGGCTTTCACCGTTTCTTATTTCAGACTTAAGCAGAATGGAATTATTCTGATTTATATAGATGTTACATTTGATATGATAATTTCTTTTCTGAAAGTTATGCCGCTCTTGTTTTTAAATGCCTAAGGTGATCTTTAATGTTTGGAGGTGGGGGGTTGTTTTATTTTGTTTTGTTTTTCAGAGACCAACCAGAATATAAACAACAAAACACTGAAGAATAGAAATTACTCCTAAGATAAAAATTGGGCTCTGAGCATTTGTATAGCCTGGTTAATTAACCCATCTAAGGGCTATCATTCAAATGACTTCCATGGAATATTTCATTGTTCAGTTTCTTTGCTGACTACACACAACATGCAGCACTTACACTCATGTAACATTCTTCTCAATTGACTTTAAAAGCTTGTTGTTGTCTCACCAGTAATGTTAACTATAGAAATATGTATTATTTCTAGTTAGCTGATTTGTTTAGGGCCCTTCTCAGCAGTGGCCAAGAGTTTCTTCCCCATATTTTTTATTGTTTTTAGCCCACAACTTGTATTTCAAAAATAGCTCAAAAGCCTAGTTCTCTTTGAAGAAAATGACAGAAATGTAATGCTTCTATCTTGCTGACAGTGACGTAAATCTTTTCTAAGTAAACAGCATCCAATTCCACCATAATTCCAGACTAGATAAAATTTTTTCACTACTCTTCACTGAGATCTGGAAGACTAGTTTTTCTGGGATAACTTTTTGCTTCAGGCAAGTTGTTGTATAAAATTGTTTGCCACTTGTCTGAGCATATGCCTATTTATATTTGCTTCGAGTAAAAATGCTTTTGCACTTTCAGCTCCTGACCTTATCTTTGATAGTGCCTACAGATATGAGAGTTTGGCAGAGTTTTTTTATGTATATTTAATAGAAACTGGAATAGGGTCAACAATTTTTTATATGTAGTCCATCAATTATTCTTATAACAGCAATGGTCATAGTCAGAATTCTGAAAAAGTAAGCAATTTCAATTGAAATTAGATTTTCTCCAGAATTATAATTCAATTTTGGTTTAACAATTTCATTTTAACATCAAGTAAATCCATAATTTTTGAAATGCTTGCCAAGGTGAACAGAACTTGTTTCTACCTTAAAGAGTATATGAAACTCCTGCATACATCTTTCTCCCAAAACATCTGTGAAGAACAGGAAGAGTTTTAGGCTTTGGATTCTCTCAAAAAGCATTTCAACATAGGTTTAGAGGTTACAAAGTTGATTGGTTTTGATTTAGGACAAATGAGTGTTTTTTCATCTTGTTCTCTCCTAACATATAAATACAACAGAGGGCTCTTTATACTACTTTAAAAGAAGACTTCCATTGTGCATTATTCATGCTGTTGCATTCCCTAACAGTCTGACATACCAAGTGCTTCCCACAGGTTGCCACTACCTTCAGCTGCCAGGTCCACCCCAGTCTGAAGGAGCCCACTCAGGAAGCCTTCATGTCTATGTGGTCCTCACCACTGATGGCCTTCTTGGAAAAGAAGGAACCAAGAAAATCTTTGAGGAAGAAGAGTCTTGAGGACGAAGGAATGATCTAGATAGACACAAAGAGCAAAATAAGGAAGAGAGTTGCTGCTGTAAAAGATCTTCTGTAAGGTCAGTCTGGGTCTGATGGAGGTAGAGCCTGCTGTTGGAGCCTGCAGTTGTAGTCAAGCTAGGTAAAGCCTGTGTTCAGAGTCTGCAAACTAACATTTTCAGTCATAGGAAATATAGAAAGTCGGCAGGAAATAACCAGCAGTCAGAGTCTGCAGTTGGACCCTACAACAGGAGCTTGCTGTAATCAGAGACAGGATGGCTGAGCTGTAAAGAAGAAGAAACTGGGACCCTTTTCATGTTGTTAAATGAGAGTCTGCATCTTGGCTCACTTCTACCCCTAATGATAGGTCTGCAGCAACAGATGACAAGAATATTAATTTTGTCCTCACAGGGAAGGAGTTCAGTCATTTATATGACCTTGTCCTCTTTAGGTTTTTGCGTACTCTCCTTTGCTGGAGGACCCTCTAGAGTCCCTACAATGAACAGAGATTCCATGAGAGCCTGCCAGGCTCTGTACAACTCTCTAGATTATAAAACAGTAGTTTAATCTTTAAAATGTTCAATCCACATCTCAGAGTTGGGGCAGATCCTCTACACAGCTGCTTGTTTTAGACCAAATTATATAAAACTTCCTTTAACCAATCTATGTTGCTGGAGCTAAACTCTTGCTTTACCTCATCATGATTAGATGCCAAGAACAGAGTATGAGTGAGACATGAATTAAAACTCACTAAACCCACTTGCTCTGGCTATAAAGCAAATATTTGTTTTTATGCAACATTAATTTATCTCTGTTACTGAAATAAGACAGAGAATTTTGACTTTCAAGTTTGTATCATATGTATTTAAATTTTAAAAAAAAACCAGGGATACGGGCACAGATTACAAGCATCCTGTGAAAAATTTCAAGAGACTAGAGCGGATATCACTTGACTTAATGACATGGTCTTATTCAGTTTCATTCCCTTTAAAATTAGTGACTATTGTTAAATACATTAAAGCATGTTCTATTCAAGAGGTTATTTTAGAAAAAAAAACCAAGTAGATTCAAAATAGGGTCTTCACGACATGTCAGTGCTACAGGAGTGTAAGAATGTTTAAAAAGTATAGCATCCTTTGCTTCAATAACTGAAAGCAAAACCAAAGGCTGTGTCAGCACATTCATCTAAAACAAATTTATTGTTACACTCAAAACCTGAAGAGATTTCCAGTGAACTGTTTATATATAGCAGCTGTAGTAATATACTCAGTGTGTTTAACAAGGGAAAAAATTATTTTATTAATATTTCAGAAACAGCTCAAATCAGGTGCTCTATTTCCAGTTTTTGACAGCTGAGAATCTGACTCATTACAATATTATCTAACAGTTTCTTAGAAATTAAGGCTAGGAGAGACAACTAGATAAAGTAGCGTGACCTCTTATTTTTGCCTGGTGCTGTATTTCATCCAGTTACCTTCGTATTGAGCCTGATGATTTATGTCCTAATTGAGGCATAACTTGCACTTGAGTAAAGCGTCTCATTCTGTATATCACTCATTCTCAAACCCAAGATACTAAGAGATGGATACTCTGCCAATTCATCTGACAGTTCATTCCACAGCTTAATTACCTTTTCAATTAATGAGGATAATTTAATTTTCAAATTCAGGTGTGCCTGTTTTCATGATTCATTCACTGGTTCTTACTATGGCTTTACAAATATAGTAACTGATATTTTCCATCCATGAAGATACACAAATATTGTAAAAGAATAATAACTCCATCTTCTTTTTGATACATTGTAAAATCAAGCTGTTTAAGTTTCATGAGTCCAGCTTTTTAAACCCTTTTATGAAATTTTTTATTCTTCTTCGGTTTTTAAAATTTACCTTAAATTTGAGAATACTAGAAATTTACACAATCTTCTAGTATCGGAAAAATACTACAGTCAGATAAAATCATCTTTATACATCTTCCCTTTTAAGCATCTTTCTATTGCTTAAAAGCCTGCCTTCTCTCTTCTATCACAGTGTCATATAGGGAACTGAGACTACATTCTTCATTAGAGTAACCAGTTTCCAGATACGATCATCAGGTATCCCAAATTTCTTTTCTGGTTTCTAAATACAATCTAGCTATATCTTGCAACATTTCAGTGTTCCCTTTATTTATATGCTGCATTCATTCATCCAACCAAAATGATTCTAAATCATTCAACTACCATGATTACAAGACATGTTTATATTAGCAGTTATTTTAAGTTTAGTTTCAAAAACTTGAGAAAGACATTGAACAGCATATGGTCAAGTCCAATCCTTGCAGAATATCACCAGAAGTTTTCTTATGAGTCCTCTCTTTTTGAGAGAAACTTCTTGTCTTGGTAAGAGAGAAACTCTGAAATACTAAAGTTCAAGCCTGCGCATAATGTTGTAACTAATCAGGGAGCTGCAGATTCATTCTCTGTTCCCTCTTTAATATTTTGATCTCTCATTATGCTCTCTCCCTAATCATCTGTGGAAATACGATCTCTTGCCAGAATTCAGTTCCAGGTCATGACACCTAGATTTAAGTGTTTCCCTAAGGGTTTGAATTCGTTCACAGGATCACTACTAGATATGTGACTAGCTCACATAGAGAACTACATGTGGGAGGTAAGACAGAGAGTACTGTGGATTTAATTAGCATAAGCAGTCTGATAACCAAGATGCCTTGGCAAGAGCAAACAGAGCTTTGCAGATTGCAAGAAGACTGAATCAAGTCTGGTGACAGGGAATAAAGATGGAATTAAGTAAAAATGTTGTAAAGGGTATAAGTTTGTTTGTGTAATGTTTAACCCAATCAATGTAGTAAAACAACCTTCCTAGAATGGCATATAAGCATATGTAGCTTACAGTAAAATTGGATTCTGACCATCAACAGTAGTCACCCTCTCTCAATCGCCGACAACAACGGACATCTAGATTAGATGAGACAGTAACTTCAGTGAGAGTCTTTGCACTCTCTTCATAGGCAGTGACTAGAAGATTATATTAAAGGAAGTTCTATAATATCAGGAGTCAGTGATTCTACAGGGGTGCTTCTCTTTCTCCATGCATAATATAATGTACCAGCAACACAGCAAAGTTACATTGGATTAATCCCTCTTTGTGATTAAAAATCTAAGAAATAAAATTCATCATGGAGAGTTTTAAGGGTTTTTTTTCCATGTTAAGACATTTTTAGTGAAACACCACACTAGTAAGAGAAAGTCAAAACCAGCCATGTATGGTTAGTGTAGTATCTTAGTACCTATGTTTTTTTTTAAAAAAAACACATTAGTTTCATGTAGTAACACTAGCATTTTATTCCTACTTGCCATTGGAAATAATTGAATAGATTTTCCAAAGGAATCTTGAAAGTATTATAGTGTCACATTATGAACAGTAATCTTACCATAGTTATGTTTACAACGCAGAGCAATGAGAAAGACTTCTTTAACACGATACAGAGTTCTAATGATTAATCCATTGTGTTTTCCAAGCATGATTTCTTCTTACATTACAACTGAACCTCTGCTTCAGAGGCAGCCATTGAAAGGTTGTTTGTATGCACTACAACACAAAAATGGAGTCCTAGGGAGCTTTGCCAAATATAACCCATAGCAAACTGTAAATAATGGCTGTCTCATGGAAAAGGTCATAAGCCTTGCCTCCTCCTCTAACAGTTCATAGAGATTTTCTCTTTATTTTATAGAAGGGTTTTTTTTTGTTTTGCAAAAATGTTTTCTTTTCTGTAACTGAAAATTTGAATTGCACCCTTAAACCATCCAACACTTCAGTGAACTAATCAGATGCAAGCTTTATGTTCATGATTTGAATTTAACTATAGCAAAGTGAGTATTCAAAGATACCATGCTAAAACACCAGAAGTTCCATGAGAAAGATGTAAAATTCCTCATGATACTTGAACAGCAGATAACAATCCCTACTGTAAAGAATCCGAACTATATAAGGATGCTTTAAAATTAATCAGGATTTTTTTCTCTTGTATTTTATCAAGATTGACCTTTATTAATATTGAAAAGCAAGTATTTTTCAATGTTGGGAACAAATAATTGTAAAATTCAGAGTCCAAGAATGTTAAGAGTGACATATTTGTCAATTCAGTGATAATTCACCGAATTTAGTTTACTTCACACAATATCCAATTTCAGATATTCACCCAGTTATTAAATTCTTGATCCATTCCAGGGCTGTTGGATATTAGCTAAAAATGTTATAAATTCACCGGTGACACAAACATTCTGTCTGAATGATTGCTTAATTTGCTGCCTAGTAGTATGTAACAATCTGCCCCTGAAGGCGAGGGTGACTGAGGTTCTTGTTAGTAGATCCCTTGGGGTGAATTAGAGTGAAAGGACACTGAATGATCAGTACTGATAAATACATACATATACATATGTATGTGTGTGTGTGCATGTATGAGTATTTAGGGTTCATTTTTAAAAAACTGGTTGCAGTGGAAAGGAGGAATGTGGCCTTTTTGGTTATTATCTATAGTAATATAACAATATCAAAGTATAAAAATATCACTTAAGAAAATGCACAAGGAAAAGAAGGAAATGGAAAGGATAAGAGTAGTCTGTAGAGAGGATAGATATTGCCACCTGTGGTTCCAGCTGCAATCAATTGTTGCTTACTTGAAGTGATGGTTGCAGTCTTTATGTGTCAGGTATGGGGGAAGCCTCCAGAACACTGAGTTCAATGCATATATATAATATTATACATCCAGGTTTTGGGGGAATGGCCAGGTCTGATGCAATGCTGTGGATCTTTTGTAACACTGTGGATTATGCACCTTCTGCTGGTGGAAGGCCACAGAAAGGGTTTGGGGGGTAATTTGAGGGGGTTTTTTGATGTTTAAGATTCCTTCTAGGACATGACTGCTGCTTCTCATGCCAGTGTAATTGAGCCTGTTATGACTCAGCAGGAGTAGATACCCTCAGGCCTATGTGAAAATGTCCTGGATGAGAGTTTTACACCTGAGCCAGTTGTGTGAGGGAGGACAAGGGCAAAATAGGAAGAATTATCCACATATGGACCTTTTCCTTCATCTGGCTCAAACCCCAGCTTGTTACTAAACCCCTGTCTCATGTGGGACAGAGATTCTATCCCATACATGCACACAAAATGTCTCCTGCCTCTGCCCTCTGGTTGGGGGCTACAAACCTGGCCTCAGCAACACACCTGATGCTTTTGCAAATGGTCTACTGTGTGAGCCATTAACCATTTAGCATTTCAGTTTCTCACATAGTACAGTCTTCATAAAGCCCTGTCTGACATGGACAAAAGATTGTTTTTCAAAAGCTGTTAAATGGGGTTTTTAGAAATTATTTGCCAGTAAAGATAAACTTTTCACTTGCTATATATTGATGTTTAATCTAAAGCTCATATAGCCAAACAGTACCCTTTTAACTTGTCAGCAATCTTATAAGACAGCAATGAAACACTACATGCCACTTTCACCTGTACACATTTGACAGAGTAATTTCATCTATTTCAAATTAAGATATGTATGTAATACAGCTTAGTGTACCTAAAATTTGGATTAAATCTTCCTAAATGAGTCATTAACACTGAATAATATATATATGGCTGTTAATATCTCTGCGCATAATTTCTCTACTTAATTTAACATTCATTCACCATCCCCTGTATAATTATACATAATTGTTTATACTCAACAATTTTGAGGTTTAAAGTTCAATACGACTTTGGGTCATGTCACACAATGTGAAAGTATGTACACAAATGATATAGCAATGATAGAAATAACTTTTATTCCTGTACAGTCCTTATTCCCTGGTTTTGAGGTGGGTTTTTTCTGCCACCTGAATTCAAACCTGGTATATCTTGAATTCAGACATGTGACAGATTCATATTATCTAAACATACATGTGCATATACTGGTTCACATGGTCTCCCCTTCAATGGGGTTGTGTTCAATGGCAACAGATCGTCAGCCAGCAGGAGTGGCATGCAGAGAGATGAAGACCTGCATATTTTCTTAGCACTCAGGGCATGTTCTTTTACATGCCTAAGGTAAAGAACTGTATAGGTCACTGTATAGGTCACTGACCATTACCACCAGAAGAAAGACTTTTCTAAATCTTTAGACATGAAATGCATTCAAAATAGCCTTGCCTTCCTACTTAGAGAAATAGTAGCTGTAAAATATAGTGAGTTGTTTGGCTTTGGAAATTTCAGATAAATATTTGATTTTGCTAGGTAGAGTAGCACCAGAGCCCAATGGCTAGGAATACAGATTTTTACTTCCCTTCAGGAAACACTAGGTTACTGGCTTGCTAAATTCTGTGCCTTGAAAAATATTCCATGCTTTCCTCTAAAGTAGAAAGCCTAAGTGATTTCTAGATTTCACTGCAAAAATAACTATGTTGAGAGAACATTTTTTCACTGTGAGAATTGGAAGCTTTGGTAATGAGAAGAGATTATCAGTAATGACTAAATTTTGATATAATGGAACAGATTCCCAGCTGTCAAAACTGTAAAAAACTCCTGTGGCCTTAAGTCAATTTTTGCCACATGCATCTATAACGATTTCTACAGCTCCTCCAAACAGATGTGTCCCAGTCACTAACAAAATTCTCATTATTCTTGCTGCATTTCATACATGCACGTTATATGTCAATAGGAGGGGGTTATTTTACATTTTTTTAATGATGTAGGAGAATGCAATATCATTTAGAACCTGGGTGCCAAATTTCATACTTCATTTTTTTAACTGATAGGGTTCAGCTCTACACTACATTTTCATGGAAGGATTTCTCACAACATAAAGTGTTTGCAGTTCTGCCTTTATGAAAAATTGGGACAGAAATCACAGCAGAAGTGATGGAAATTATAAAAATTAGTTCACATTGTAAGACAATGTTGTTCGAGAAACATAATTTTTTTAGTATTAATTTGTAAATAATGTCTTTGGTCTTTTAAAGAATATACAACAAATAAGATGTACAGTTTGAAGAAAAGATTACACTGTGAAAAGCTCCACACAACAAAGAAAGAGGAAAGGAAAGAAATGGAATAGAACTGCCCATCTGCTGGAGAAATACATTACTTCTTAAACCACTTGGAAACTGAACTGGAACTGCTGAAAATTACAAAAATCCTTATAAAATAATCTGAATTTAAAAAGGCAGCAACTTCAAGTCTAGTATGTGGACTTCAAAAAAAAAAAAAGGGACAAAAAAAAAAGAGACAGTCCTTTCTAAATTTGGATTTGTAGGAGCTATTTCTTCTGCTTGCAAGCATGGCAAGGGATGGTCTCATTTTTTCATCTAGAAAATTGCAACTCATAAGCTTATTTTTCAAGACAATGCAAAAAAATTGGCTTGGCTTGAAGATATGAAACCTGCATGCACCAGTGCTTAATGCTTTGTCTTTGGTAGGCACTAGCCAGTGCCAAGAAAGCAACATAATTTCTAAACTGATATTTAATTTTGATCTGTATATCACATATTCATAGTTAATTTATTGAAGCATGTAAAGCAGCTGAAGCAAGACAAGTTTGTGTCTTGTTCACTTTTTGCTGTGCCAAAAAGTTATGTTACACATTATCATGCAATACTCTGTTCCCTTTAGACTCAGAAAAGAAATTCTTTTAAAAGAGATGACTGGCCATACATTAAGTTGTCTAATTAGGTTAGGCAACTCTGTGTAAGGTAGATAAATCTTCCCGTTTTTTTTCTTGAGGAAGTTAAAATCTGTCCCATGTCACTTACAAATTGCAAAGAAGTAAACACTTCTGAACAGTATTCAGAATTCAGCAATATGTAAATAAAGGCCATTTGTTAAAGTGCTTGAAATTGTCTTGAAAGCTGAAAAAAAATCTATATGTTAGCACTTAAAAGCAGTCTGGTTTTCCAGGGAATTAGTAGTTTTGAACATCAGAGCACTTCTCTGTGCATGACAATATTGATTTAAGGTTAGCTCATTCTTTAAGAATGGTGGTGAAAATTCCCAGGATTGTGATACTGAGAACAACTTTTATTTAATGTTATTCATTGCAAAATTGGACTACCTTGCATAGAAAGATGATTAAATGAGCAAATTTCATTTATTCAAATTCCAAACAGATTTTGATTTCAGCATAACTTTTACTCCCTCTCAGACAAATATCTACACATACCTTAAAGCATTAGTGACTCATTCCCAAAAGCTTGTGGCAACAGGTCAGTTGCACTTGCATATAGCAAAATATAGCAAATAGTCCTCCATTCAAAATGCCAAACAAGCTTGAGAACACAAATGCATTCTTTAAATTGTACATAGAGTGATCACTGAAGGTTCACCAATAAAATTAAATTGAGGATTTCCAAACTATGCAGGAAAAAAAGCTGAAAAAAAAAAAAGGATTCCAAAGTAGTGAAAAATAAGCCGCATTCACCGTCTGTGGTCCTTGACAACAAGCAGATTGTCAACAGAACCATACAGTAAAAACATAATTGCTTTTACAAGCTTAAACCATCTGTGAAAACAGAGTGCTTAAAATGCTAACTGAAATGGTTCAAAAAAAGAAAAACACAAACTGTGTTACCATTCTGGTATACCGAGGCAATATTAAACAGCCAGCACAAATCCGATACAGCAGAACAATTCAGGCAGTGCAAATCAACCTCAAAGAGAACCTCATGGGTTTATCTGGAGTGACCATCTCTTACGAACTAGCAAACAGCCAAAAATTTTCAAAATGTTGCTCACTTCACTTGAACATGGAAATCCTTAAGCCCCACATGGCTTTGGGTCTTGGCTTAAGACAGTTTAAAGGGGAACAGTCTAAAATGAGTTCTCTCCCTATGTTTTATCCAATACTTTCCACAAATAAGTGGAAATGAAATATCAGTAGATGTAAGTGAAAAAATAACAGTTCACTAACCAGCGAAATTGCATCAGGCAATAAATAATCAGTAGATACAAAATTATTAAATGTCACAAACTCAGAAGCAAGAGGCTCCCAAAATGGCATAAATCCCCTTTTGAGGACAGTGTGCCCCACAGCCACCCACATGTGGGGAGGCACAGGGAACGTGGCGTCTGGCGCTCCTTCAACGCGGCGTCTCTGAGGGCGACCGCGCGGCCCGGGAGGCCAGGAGGAAGGATGGCGGCAGCCCTCCCGGGAAGGCAGGCACTCACGGAGCAGTTCTAGCTGCAGAGGAGAAGCTCTGGCACGTGTGGAGGCAGTTCTGCCTGCCGCTGCTTCCTCCTGCTGCCCGCGGGCGTGTGCCGGCGTTGGCGCCCATGTCCTCTGAACTGCGGGGACTTGGAGGGGAAAGAACTGGTGTCCCAGCACTGATGCAGAGTGGGCCATGACAATGAGTTTTTGAACAAAGCTTTGACATTTTTGCCACTTTCTCCATTTCAAGTATCATCAGCTTTTAACATTTTTACCATAACTGAGAATGCATATGTAACTAGGCACTTGCAAAGTACTGCATCATTAATGGTAAGTGGTTAAAAAAAAAGCCATCAAGAACTCCATGGCAGAAACATGCAACAGAAACCTCTCTTTCTGGAGAGGACACTGAGTTCATCACTACTGCGCATCGAAACAACCTGAGGTGCTCTGCAGTTTATGGTCTGTTTTTTCCTGGAAGAACCACAGGACAGGCCCTGCCTTGCTGCAGCATTCTGCTCACAGCTGCTCCCTGGTGACTGCCCCAACCCACAGAAGCCCCAGGCTCACTGCGCAGCTTTTTTACACTATGTGGCTCTTTCTCTGCACCTGGCTTGGATATAACAGATCTGAGTTTTACTTCTGAATTCCTTTTGATTACGTGGAACTGTACATCCAGGTAGGCTTTGTTATTTTGAGGGCCATTATTTTGTAGGTGCTGCATGAAGAATAAAAACGAAAACCAAGAAGAACTTCATTAGTTACCTATTTCCTCTTTGTGTCTTTGGTATAGATAAGTAAATTAGAGAAGTCAAATAAATTCCACAATAATATACCCTTTCCCATAAAATAGATATGAAAATACATGTGAAGGTATGAAAGAACATGGAAAAGATAATTAGATAAGAGTAAAACAGCTTTTCCATGAAAGCATACAGTGATAATTTCCCAGTGTAATCTCCCAGCTGTTACCACCCTTTGACCATTTTTTACCTCTTGCAGTAGAGATAACATCTGCCATGGTGCTCCTACTTCCAACATTTTCCATAGAATGACAGTGCTTTTGCTTTTCTCAATTTATAAAAATTTAACTCATAAAATAAGTTCCCAAGAGGAAGACATTTTATTTCTACATTAATTTCAAATCTTGATCTAGCAGGACTGGTGTGCTGCAGAGCTAAGATTTTATGCTGAGACAGTATATTTAATGTAAATAATCCTTTTTCTCACCTCTGGTATTTAACAGGCTTTCTTTATCTACATTAGTGATTCTGACATTTCAGAATAATTACTAAACTTTCCACTGAGAAGTTCCATGTTCCTTGTGACTTAATTCACTGTTTTCTTAAAAGATTTTTTCTGTCTGCTTTTGTGTAATTATCCTATGAGTCCTCCACCCTCCTTCTCCTTCCAATAGCTTCAGCTGCTCAGTTCCTTGAGGACAGGGAACACAGAATTACCTGGAACTAGTATCAGAAAATATTTGTGCTTTGCTGGCTAGAGGAACGGACCTACTACCACAAACCAAGAATTTTTAGCATCTCTACACATACACTAAACACAACATATGAAACTTTCACCCCTAGAGTTCTGTGAGGAAATGAGATACTGCCAACTTCTGCCATGTAATATTCCCAAAGTTTCTCTAAACTCTTTCAGAACCCTTCCAATACAGACACAACAAATTTCAGCAGGAGGGAAAAAATGCATTCTTGTACTGGGAATTTAAAAAAAAAACAAAACCAAAAACAAAAACCAAACTACCAAAATTTAAAATAACTTCTTAATTCAACTCTTTTTAATTTAGAATATCTCTTTCAGGGAATTAGTGTTTTTGATATATGTTATTTTCATTTTAATTCACTGTTAACATCTATTTTTTTTAATTACTATTAGGGTTTTCATTTTGTAGCAGACTTTTAGAGGTTAATGTATTCTCTTCTGGGCTGTTATAAAGCCAGTAAGGCTGCACATTAACAATCTTAAAAATCAGAAAACTGTCCTTTTTGATAAATGGCTGATTCTGATTTTTGTACACATAAATGGTATCTGATTGTGCAAAATACAATAAAATTGATGCCAGTTTTACAAACTGTCCTTTTGCTTTATCTACATGTAGGTGATTAGATTCACTGGGTCATATAGTCAGGCAAATCCATCAGATCTGATTAATCTACAACAGTTTACAATTACATTAGTGCAATTTTCAATAGAGGGAGAGAAAAAATAAATTTACACACAATTTGCTGAGTACAATTCAAACACAGAATTTTGAGTTATTAAATATTCAGATAAAGCAGAGGTAATATCAAGGTTTGGTTATTCCCTCTTCCTCTGAATTGCCTTGTGATATAAGCAAATCCTCTGTAACACATTACCCCTCCGTTGTACTTCATGTAAAGAAAATCCCACAAACCCTTCAGAAGACCTTTCTGAGGCTTAAGAAAAATTTATAAGAGGGTCTTGCATTAATTTTTAAATTTGTATTAAAAAAAATAAAGACAGCAAATTTTGACATCCTGTTTCAATCAGGATTTTTAACTCACTTTCACTTTTTAGGACTTTTCTGTATATTAACCACATAACTGTATGTCTATGTCTCTATATAGAGAAAGTATTCTATACATCAATCTCTGAAAGCTACATCCTAAATCATACTTCCTAATTTGATTAATTAGAAATATATTTGCCTTCTGAAGTTTGGCTTTTTTGCAAGGGATTCTGATTTTAAAAAATAAAACATTAAAAGGCCTATAGAAAACACAGCCAGGAAAAAGCAGCTACATAACCAGATAAAATAACTCACTAAATCATTCCATTAGAAAGCTAGAACAAGCTCCCCGTAGAGTTAAGAATGAAAACATAAGACTGACAAAGTTCCTGAGGTTATAACCCGATGGAGCGCAAAAAGCACTCTGGGTGAATCCAGAACTCTGGTATTTGTGATTCAGTGTTTAGCCCCTCTTTTAGCAACATTACTACTTTGACATTAGGACTGATGGCTCAAATGTGTGTGGATAACACAACAATATTACCGTGTAGGCCCTTTCCTCCTCTGTATACAGTAATGCTTCCAGCTGAGAAACAGCTGGAAGGTATTTCAGGTGGCAGGTATTTCAGGAGACTGGTGACAAGAGACACATCTGTAGAAAAGATTGTCTGAACTCCTGTTGAGATCCAAGGCCATAGTGAACAAACACTGGTGTCAGCAGAGTTCTCAATTCTTATTAAAATCTATCAGTTAAGAATGAGTAGTTAGAGAATCCAGTTGGGGGTCCTCTGTCAAGGACAAGAACAATGTTGAACAACCTTCTTTTACTTGCAGTACTTGTTTTACCTCACCTCTGAGGGAAGAATGCAACAAAGCCCTAAATGAGAACTACTTCAGCTTCCCACGTAGTGTTTATGACAAGTGATACAGCCTTCAAGGGGCAAAGCTGTCTGTAATATCTATTGAAGTAAAATTCTAGATATATTTCTAGTAGCCTGTTCAATTCCCTCTAAATTAGTTATTAATTTTCAAACTAAAGTATTAATGCAAATGCTACAACCACATATTTGGTATTTTATTTTGGTTTTATATTGTACTTAAAATGCCTACATCATTTGTTTTCACTCCATCTGTTTCTGTCCCTCTTTCTTATATACGTGAACTCACTTTGAGCAACTATGATTTTATTGTCTTAAGGCACTAAGTTTCACACACTGCTTGGTAGAAAAATAATATACAACCACTGTACAGTGGTAGGGTGTGTTTCCCAGAGGACATGAAATGATTACTGATGAGATAAGAAATATGAAAGGGAACAGGTGTAATAAAACAATATGGGCACGGTCATCACCATTAATAATTTTAATTTTCCAAAGAAGTCTACTTTTTCATAGTGATGGATAAAGATAAAAAGAGGATGATATGCAATGCTTTTCTTGAGTCAGGGAATTTAAAAGTCAGTGATCTGATTTTATCTGCATAAACAAATAGAGTGTCTTGCATTTGTTCCACAAACATGGCAAGCAGTGCAAGAGAAGACAATGTATTAGTCCTGTCATCAATTACAATTTGCTTGTTTTCTAAGGAAAACTAACTTTAGTTTGCCAACATCATGTAACTAAGTCATATATGGCTGTCTAACCTGTTTCGGGAGATATACATGTAATAAATACATGTATATATAATAAAATTTATATGCATTCATATGGACAAATCAAATAATTGATGCAAAATTTATGGTGAAAAAGACTGAGTATTTACAAGAGTGAGAACAACCTTATTAATACTGAAGTAAAAGCATAAATGCATTTAAGCTTTTTACAACCTCCTGAGTTCAGAATAATTCTTATTTGATGAGTAAGAAAAGCGAGACATGAAATAGATATGGACTGCAAATACTAAGGACATTGATTTTGAATTTAACAGGTCTCCAACCTCAGTCCCCTTACTTCTACAGTCTTAGCACCTGTGAAATGGGTAAGAGATTTCCAATCTATCAGCCTTGTGAAAACACAAGGACTTCACAGATAGCCTTCATTTTTGCCTCCAGAAAAGCCCTTTGTAAGCAGCCTGCACTGTACCATGGAAGTGTATCAATGCCACAGGACATTTCTGGCTGTTTTTTCACACAAAGTCCTCTTCACTGCAGACATTGGTCTCTATCTGAACCTTGAGTCATACTACCAAATTTACTGTCTGGTCAGTCAGAGAAATTGATTTTGAGGTAGTGTTGGGATACTCCTCAAAAAAACACAGGCATATCTGTTGAGGTTGATTTGAGAAGTCATTTACATAACACTAAAGGAAATCAGTGAAATTATTCTGAAAAGAAAAGAAAGCATATAAGTTTTAACTTAGTACTTAAGATTTAGCAAAATGATTAGAGTACCTTGAAAATTGGACACTCAAATATCTTCTTTAAAATCATCAAGAAACTAAATATCAGATCTTGGAAAAGAATCCATATGCCATAACCTTCTAACAGTATGTTTCAGTAGTCATGATAGTTCTTCAGTTTTAGAGATTGCTATTAAAAATGCTGGCCAAAAGTTTCAGCATAATTTTCAGCTGGGAAATCAAAGGGTTACCTTAGATTCTTTTACTCCTTAAACATATTGATCCAACTTTTTCACTAAGTCACTGATCACCTGGTTCAATGACATTTAGTCATGGATAGATTAGGTTATAATTGAGTTCAGACATATTTACTGAGTGAACTATGTGGAGCAAGTTGATGCTTTCACTGTTTGAGCTCACTTAAGCAAAACCTTACATGAAATTGTTCTGTAAAAATTTGGTGGGTGTGAAGTCAAAATAACTGATAATCCTGGCAGGGCTTGTTGCCCAACAGAGGATTTTCTTGAGATAGCTTTCATGGCTGGAGCATTTTTGGGATGTAATCTTACAGTGCTTTAAATCTCATGAATAAATCCACCAAAATTACAATAGGAACCAGACAAAAATACAAGTTGCCCTGTTACTTAATAGTCTTCATTAAAAGGTTTCTTGAAGCATTTGAATCAAAGCCCAGGAACTAAAGGTTAAGGGTCATATAGTCAGGCAAATCCATCAGACCTGATTAATCTACAACAGTTTACAATTACATTAGTGCAATTTTCAAAAGAGGGAGAGAAAAAAAAATTTACACACAATTTGCTGAGTACGATTCAAACACAGAATTTTAAGTCATTAAATATTCAGACAGAGGTAATATCAAGGTTTGGTTATTCCCTCTTCCTCTGAATTGCCTTGTGATATAAGCAAGGAATTAGCACTGCCCTGGTAAAGTGATTTTTCAATCTTGCTGACTCAAGAAAACATAATTCCAGTCTACATGGAGTGTCTGAAATTGTCACTGAAAAACTTGTCGCTAAAGAGCAGCCTTGTCAGGAGGCTTATGTATATTCACTTTAAATTTCAGACAACTATCAGTTGCTCAACAAATGCCAAGATCATACAACCTATTCCTAATGACAATTCACTGCCCAAATACCCAAGAGCTTTGCAGCCAGAATTAGTACAGGAATTTGGTTTTGTTTTTTGTCTTCTGTCACAAATAATAAACACTAAACATCTTTTTTATTTGGAGTTTTGATGGTAACCAGAGAAAACACACACATGAAAGAGAAAGCAACTGGAAATAGAGGAATATGTCATTGACTTTTCATCTTAAGAAAGAAGTGGGAAAGAGAGTAGGCATTTTTCAGTACTAGACATTGTAGCAGACTATTCAACAGCAACAAAAAATTTAATGCCAGTATACATATTAAACAAATTACTATTGTAATAGTCTAATAGGTTGCCATCTTCTGGATGTACTGAACTAGAATAGTTAAAGTGCTTTGTACTTCACCAGAGTGAAATTTTGAAGCCTATGTCAGAAAACATTTTTTTTCAGCAACAAGATTCAGGCTGATCAAGGACTTCTCATTTCAGACAACTTCCACAACAAATTGAATTAAAGTCCCTCTATACTCTTCTGCTCTTCCATGAGCTTGTCTCCATTGTCATAAAGTTTGAGCAATTTCTTCTGAACTAATGTATTGTTATTTTATGAATGGTATCTTGAATCACTTGTGACCAGAAGTGACAGTTCAGTAAGTTAATCATCATGCATCGCCGTTTTTTGTTCGCAGAAAAAAAAAATGTACAAGAGCTGCAAAACATACAAAAAAAACCCAACAAAAAAACCCCAGGATAATAGAAGGGTTGGGAAGAAGACAGACCTTGTGAAACCCTTGGCAACTCCAAATCAGGTTGGCATAAATTAATCCCATCTTGCTGTTACCAGGATTCAGAGACTTAATTTGTCCTTATCCACGTTGCTGTTACAAGACTTATTTCTGGGTTAAGAGACATCAGAATTACATGGACCTTATGTAATAATAAAGATGGGATGAAACATCACTTTTTTGAGACAGAAGAAAAAGAGAGGGCAATTTCATTATAAGAAACTCATTTCTGGCCTAAGCAGTAAGTCTAGAAAGTATTTTACTAAAAGTTCTTTTATAAAGGACCTCTCTTTCTTTATACCAATTTTTCTTGCTAAAATTGTGCTTCTACGTGGATGCTTAAATTTTGTTTTCCTGTCCTCTGTCTATTTGGTGTCAAAATAGAATTTCTAAACCACTGCAAAAATTAAAATGGGCAGAAGAAACAGTTCCTGTTGTTCCTGAGACAGTGTTTTCACTGAGATATAGAAATATACAAGTAATTATTAAGGTGTTACTACAGCACAGTTTCTCCTTCTCTAACATTTTCTTTTTCTGTAATGCATTGCAGTTAATAAACTTCTATGAAGATCTGATAACCACAGAGGAACAGGAAATAATGAGAAAGGTCCTGTACAATGATGCTTATAAAACTCAGACAGTTGCTAAAAGAAAAATTCCTGTAATGATCAAAATGCTTTAAACCAAGCCCATAAAATAAAGTTTTCTGCTTCGTTTTTTGAGACTAAATCTAGACCCATAGAAAAATATTATTTTGATTTAGTCTTGGAGGTATAACTTCAAAAACATTATTTAAAAATACATGAATATAGTTGGTATCACATTAAAAGAAACATATATGAAGGCTGGTACGTGAGATCAGAATGTAAAGTGTAAAATAAAAGCAACTAAGGCACTATGTGTGTTTTCCGCATTTTCTGAATCGTATTATTTTGAATATGGTTGATTAGTACAGCAAGTCATAGAAATCATCAGTTCTTCTAAATATTTTCTCTTGCATAATTGATCCATTGTTGAAAATATACCAGATGTGATGTCAGTTCTCTCCTGTTTTAGGACTAGATATTTTCTGTCTGGCAATACAAACATAACACTAACTAGATATGAATATGAGTGAATTTATCTTGGCTTGAATTAAACATGATTTTATTTTCTTTCCTTTTCTGTGCAAGAATTAATATCATTTATACTGGTGACTCAGCCACAGAAGTTGTGTCTTTTGAATCAAAAAGTTAAAATCAAAAACCTAGAATCAACAACAAAAATATTAATTAAGTATTGAACTATTTCTTAATACCTTCATAAACGCATACAGTTTACATTGCTGCAATATCACCTCTATTGGTAAGCACAAAAAGAGTAAAAACTGTTTCTCAGAAGAATTTAGGTTACTAAATCCCATGAGCAAGGTGAAAAGTTTAACAGACAGCATATAGAAGTACACCTCTAGAGACAGCAGTGAACTCTCATAGAAATTAACACAATGTAATTGATTTTTTTTTTTTTTAAATCTTTTAAGGTAATTCCAGAGAAACAGTAGCCTTTTGACTTGTGGGTTCATGACTTTCAGACTTCATGTCTGGCATGTCAGTGCATGCACTGGTGAATACTTCAAGTTTGTATGCAAAGAACACACTGGATCAGCACTGGCAGGGTTGTTAATATCTTCTCTTGCATAGGTGACCAGGAACTAGACCTGTGATTGTGTGATGTCAGGTGGCAGAAGAATATGATGTTGTTCTACTGTCACATCAATCACTGTACTCATACTAATATTAGATATTACATGGCTTCTCTCCTTCTAGATGCAGGTTAGATAGTCAGCACACACTTGATTAAACTTTACAAAGAAGCAAGCTAGGAGGGCAGTGACCACTCCATTCTCTCTGAACTGTTTGATGCTGGTACCCACATAACTTCACACACCTACCCCAGAGACATGGCTTAAGATTTTTTTAGTGCTAGAAGCCTAACAAATACAAAAATTATTCCAAAATTTATTATGACTGAGAATTTTTATAACATTTAAGTGCTATATTGGCAGTCAAATTCAGGTACTTAAACCCATTTTGGTTCTATTCGCTTTTTTTTTTACTTTGTATTGTTGTGCTTTAACCCCAGCCAGCAGCCAAGCCCCACACAGCAGCCCACCAGTAGGACTGGGAAGAGGCAAAAGGCATACACTCATGGGTTGAGATAAAGACAGTTTGAAAGGTAAAGCAAAAGCTGTGTGCACAAGCAAAGCAAAACAAGGAATTCTTTCACCACCTCCCATGGGCAGGACGGTGTTCAACCATGCCCAGGAGAGCTGGGCCCCGTCACAGGAAGCAATGACTTGGTAAGACAAGTCCCTACTTCTTCCTTCTTCCTTCCACTTTATAGATTGAGCAGGATGCCATATTGTCTGGAATATCCCTTGTGCTGATTTGGGTCACCCATCACAGCTGTGTCTCTTCCAGCCTTCTAAGCATCTCAATTTCCTTGCCAGCATGGCAGTACAAAAAGCAGGACAGACCTTGGCTCTGTGCAAGCCTGGTTCAGCAATAAGAAAAAGATCTCTGTAATATCAACCTGTTGTTCAGTAAAAATCCAAAACACAGCCCGATACCAGCCACTGTGAAGAAAGCTGGCCAAAACCAGCACAAGAGAAAAGCCCTTTGTGGGTTCATTGTGTGTTACAAATTTCAGCTACAGTTTTGCAGCACATTGCAGCACAGGTTCATGCCTGTTGCAGAAACACCAGAAAAGCCACGTTCTTGTCTTAAAATTAATTACAATTTTAATATGTTAAAAAAATAATATGTTGTGAAAAGACAATAATGGAAGAAAGATGGATAAATGGATATATCTGAATTGAAAGAAAGTGAAAAAAACTATCCAGAAACAAGGTATAGGATAAAATATATAAGTTAATGAAATAAATATTTTTTTGTTTTGTAGTTTAAGTTTTCCCTGACTGTCTTTGATATAGCTAGAACACTATTACAGGCATCTCTCAGCCCACATAAAATTTCTGAGTTCCTCTGTTATTCCCTAAGGAGCTGCCCTTGAGATAAAAAGAAATGTAGTTTTTATTTGAAAAACTGAGCAAAACTCCTTACCATTGTTAAAGCTATTCCATTTACAGCTTCTCACTTTACTGAAGTGTGTCTTAGATTCATTATCCTTTGGTTATTACACAGTGTGCACATTTCCTGAAATACAAAGGCCCGTAGAAAATAGTTTGCAAAGACAAAACAGGCATGAGTATACTGGTTACTATGCAAAGATATGAATTCCCTATGCATATACTTTATTCTAGGACAATGCAAATCAACTCTGCACTAAGAACTATGTGATAAAATATTTTCTGCAGTGTTATTTACCTGACAATCACAAACACCCAACATATTCTGGTGGATTTGGAGACAAAATACTTCTCTACACATTCTACCATGGGGACATACTGAGACAAAACACTGACCTGAAAGGAAGAATGAATTCTCTGCACTGATAAAATACAGTGCAGTGTGTGTGTGGGGAGAGTGTTTCCATTAGATAAAAGCATTCCTTTTTCGGAGCAGGAGTAGAAACGTCATATTTTAGAAACCTATACAATTCATTGTACAGAAGGAAATGTATTTTGACTGCATTAACTACTGATGGTAGTTGACCTGTTCATTTTATTCTCAAACTACCTGTTAACTTTATGCTGTTAACATAACACTTCTGCTTGTCCAGGCATTAAAAATCCAATTTTATTCCCAGACGTCAGTTTCTCTTAAGGAGTTACACCTTCTACTATCAGTTTAATCTAGGATATTTAATTTACAGGGGTATTTTTGAGACCACTTGTATATTAGAGTCTGTAACATACACTTGTAAAAATCACTTTAATCTCTAGCTTCAATTATAGGCTAGCGTCCTGGGTAACCAAAAAAATGTGTAGTGTGGTCCTACCCAATACTGTTTCAGCCTCTTTTAGACCTCAGGCTAGTAGTGGAGCTAGGGTGACTGACCCTGGGTTGGTGAGGTGGGTTTGCCAGGGTCCTTTTGAGAGCTGGAGGACACTCACACAGAGCATCTTTATCTTTTGTCCTTGCTGAGCTACTGAGAAGCTGAGGCAGCACAAAGCAGAAGCTTTACTTTGCCATTTTTTCTCCTGGGTTTTGGAGCACCCTTTTTTGGTCATGATTGAGGCAGCCCCCATCTCTAGAGACAGAATTGTTGGGGCCAGGGTGGTGGGTTTCAGTGCCTGGTGAATCTGTTTTCTTTCCCCACAATAAAGCCCTGTCTAGCTGTCCAAAGAGAAGCAGAGAAATTGACGCTGAAGCTTTGGAACTGCTCTGGAAGGCACCGGCACCCCCTATCTGCTACCAGAACATCTTCCTAAGCTCCCAACTTCCTGGTTTTTTCCTAGGGGGAAGGTGGAGCAAGCAAGTCTACTTTACCAGGTTGGCTTTGTCCTTTGGACCATGCAGTCTTTTGGAGGCCCTGCCATACAGGGACTTTTCCACCATTTTTTTCCTTTGTTCCTGGACAGTCCACAGGATTCAGCACCTTCATATCTAATGATTATTTACTGTTATTTTGCCTATTGAGGGTTCGTTTTTTAGTAACTCTTATTTTTTCACCTACTGATTATAGCATTTGTTTCTCCTTATTGGTGAAAGGGGAATGGTTAAAACTAAAAGGGGAGATAACTAATTTTGGAGTGTCCATCCTTTACATTGTCTTTAGCTGAGACAACTGGGTGTTTAGAATAAGGGGTGAGTTTCAAATTGCATTCATTTGTGCACCATTTTAAACATTTCTGCTCCCCAGGTATGACATTTTACTGCAACTAACAGAAAAAAAATACCTTTTGGAATACTTCTTTACTGGGAGAATTTAAAGCATGGCTAGAAACCAACAGTTTTTCATTTATCTGTACAAATTAATTGCTTTTACAGTGAGAATATTAGTGAAAATTTTTGTGTGGCTCTTTAAATCAGCTTTCCAGAGGAAAACTTTGGAGATTTGATGATAATTATTGTTAAAAAACATTTTCGTTTTCAAATAAATGTGATTTTTTTTGTGTGATTCAAATGCTGAATAAAAAATATTTTGTGAAGTAATTGTGGAGATCCAGCTGCTAGTTATGAAATTGTCCAACAAAGGTTAAAATTGTTAAATCAGCTGATTTTATCTGCAGTTACAAATTACCTTGCCAAAACATGGAAGTATTCTTTTTTTCTTCTTGATGAGAATCTTGAAATCTATTTTACTACATCTTCATTTCTACAGGCCACTTCAGAGATGAGCATTTTACATAGGGATCTCAAGAAGATGTCTAGAAGCCCCCTAAAAAGAACAGGGAAAAAATCAGGCTTTACTGCATTTCAGAGAAGTTGCATCTTTTTTACTGAGAACCTACTGGCATTCATTCTACTTTAAAAAAATTCTAGAACTCTCTGTTTACCTATCTAGGACAAAAGATTTACAGGAAAGCAGTTTTGGTTTTGGGGTTTTTTTAGTAGCTACAATTCATGAGGATCCATTATCTAATACATCCAACACACACCACTTTCTGTTACAGACATTTGGCTGCCATGGTGACAAGTACTGTAAAAAAGTAAAGCTAGCTCACTAAAGATTTCTGGTGCTACTAAATGCATTATTTTCTGTGTAGTTTCAGGCAACTTTTTTTCTGCTTAGGCCTTCTTACTTTTGAAAGTACTATTTTGACCATTACATAATGACCAAGAAAAATAAGGAAATCTGAGTATCTGGTATTAGTTCTGCTATTACTTACTTGCACCCTATTTCTCCCTTGCTGTGTTTAGACATCTTAGCTGCTGACAGAACTAAGATGTTGTCTGTATGATTGTCAGCTCAGGAACTGTAGGAGAAATCCTTCAAATTCAGTCAGAACTTTGCAGGTAGTATTGGAGGGTAACAAGATATTATCTCATGTTTTTTTAATTTACTTTGTCTGAAAACAAACAGATTCTTGCATGCTCAGAATTTCTAGCTCCTAATTTTCTATCACTAACCACTACCATCAACTTTTTAGAAACAAACACCAGTGGTGGGATTCACATCATGATTGAAAGTACTTGTTATTCAGTTCTCCCTAAAACACATGCCTGAGGTAAGATCCTCAGTTTTAAACACAGGGGCTTATTGCCACTATAGATACTACAGTGTGCAGGATATACAGCTGACTGACAGATACGAGACAGGACTTACTTAAGATGAAGGATTGTAAAGGAAACAACTATTTCTTTGAGCCTGCAGTCATTTTGTATATACAGCTTGTGCCTTGCTCCAATGGTTTGTCAAGTATTGCATTTATTCTCTCTTTCTTACCTCTCCCCTAGTTAGACTAAGAGTTGAAGAGACAATCAGATACTCTAGTATTGTGTGTGGCAAGAAGTTAAACATGACAGAATGTAAAATAAGCACAACTGATACTGCGTCAGAGAGAAGGAAATGTGTGTCAGACTAAGTACTTCTCTGGGAAGAAACTGAAGAAAAATTGTAGATATATTCTCCTTGAGTTCCTTCATGAAAAAAAAAAAAAAAAAGAATTAAATAAAGTGTATTGGATGCTGCTGATATTGTTTTCTGGAGGCAAAAACTTCGATACAAAATAAGAGCATATGAACAAACAAGATTGTATTTGAAGTCTGAAAAGCCCTGCAAGAATCTACCCAGTTAAAGTAGCGTAGAGCAGGTCTGGCTGTTGAGGTCAGGAACACACAAATAATCATCATCTGGCTTAAAGTATGACGTGTCTGGTTATTCTGATTTTTATATTTGCTAATAAACTAAAATGCTCTTGTGTACTACTTGATATTACAAGCTTGTGATTGTTGAAAAAACAGCAAAGAGATATCACAGACAGTTTTGAAACAGGTAAATGACATCAAATGGCAAAGGCTAGATATCTTTAGCAGCCAATCAGGTTAATTGCTTTGAAAGATTCACGGCTTCATTGTCAGCAATGGGATTCCAAATCTTGCTCATATGTAAAGGTGTATAGTAAATTAATCTCAAAACGTGCTTTCAGTAGAGAGAGAGTGTTAATAGAAGCAGAGAAAAAGGAAGAAAAGACAGAGCAAATTAGAGTGGTCTGAATTTATTTAGTTGTTTTTCTGTGGCCAGCTGCTGTAATCTGGAGCATTTTAGGTCATCTGATCCATCAGCTTTGGCTGATGAACAAAGGAACTTTGATATATATACTCCTGTCTGAACCTGCAACTGAAGGCCAAGTGGGATACTAACAGCCATTCCAAAAGTCACTAGCCATTTTGTGGGGGAAACTGAAACAAATTCCTACAGACAAGACAAAGAAAAACATGATGAGTAAAAGAGTTATCAAGGGGATAGGGAATAGGGAGAAAGCCTTTCAAAGAAAACTCTCAAAATTGTCTACTTGTAAAGAAAATGAAGATGTGTAGCCCATTAAGTAACTTTTTTAATATATGTGAAAATTCGCATAGATGGATTGGACACTTAATTCAGAGAAAACCCAACCACTCTTTGGGGTGTTGCAGGAGGAGCACCACATCCCCAAGCAGAGTCATGTAAACAAAGATTGCATCATCAAGGCTGACAGTAATAAACCTTCTCTTTTTTTATTAAATCAAGACAGCTCTAAGGAAAAAAAAAAAGCATTCTTAAATATCATCTCATAATTTCTGACATACTTTTCATTGCATATTACTGAAGTCCCTAAATTATTCATAGGGGTTATACTTCAGATTTAATATGGTGTTGGATAGCTAATGGACTTGTCATCCAGGTTCTGCAGGAAGTGAAAGAAGAACAGAAAACACACAAAGGAAACAATGAAGTATATTGTTTCAGGAAAGACTTATAAAATACCATTTGTCTTAAATAGAAACATCTTTAGCAGTGGCTGTCTTTCATGGCCTAAACTGCTGTGATGCAAACTGTCATGAAATAAATTATAGGGAAGCCTATGTAAGGAATAGAGGTTAGCAACTTTGTGTTTCATTTCTATAAACTGTTGTATTTCTGCCTTGCTTTGGAAAATGCAAAGGGAAAAGTGTATTTTGATTATAAAAGGAATTAAAGGATGAATGTTTGCAAAGGAACAGATAATAATAAAAAGAGACCAAGCACATGAAATTTAAGATTTTCCTTTCTTGTGCAGGTATTGATAAACAATAGTTAGTCCTTGAATTAGCTACTGACTCATTATCCAACTCTGTGTGGAGAGTTTGATTATTTCTTGACATATTTAGAAGCATAAAATAAAAAGCTTAGACATTAGCTCATCTTTTTTAGTTTGTGATAAATGCATGTTGCAAATTTAGATTACTTTAAATGTATTACACGCATGAAATGCAAATAGAATGCCAAAAAAGAGTTCTAATTTCAAAATGTGAAAGAAATGATGCTTCATTGTTGCACTCTCATCAAAATGCTGCTTGTATTGTATTATAATTGCTCTATAAAAACATCATGTGATGTTTAACAAAACAGAGCAATACTTTCTCCTCCCCCCTTCAAACCTCCCTCCCAGCACAAATGGCTTTGTATCTTTAAGGATTCAATAGTTCTTTATTTATTCATCCGTAACAACAATGATTATTATTATTATTATTATAACAAGTTTAGTTTTTCATCCAAAGTTTGTGTATGCATGGACATGGCTTTTCACTAAGTCTGAAAAATTATACTTTTGCATCTTTAAAATAATATTTTGTCAAAACCAAGAAGTCCTGTAATGATACATTATGCACAGTAAAACACTGAGATTATAATACAATGATAAATATGTTAAATGTCTGGCCATACTCCATGATTTACACAAGTTCATAGGTAACTGAGTCAATGCCAGCTGGGACTACTAGGAGCCTGAGCTGATCTGGGACAAACTTGGTGATAGAACCACCCTATCTGCTCTGACAAATAAACTGAAAATAGTATCTCTTTATTTGTAGTGCAGAGAAAAATATTTCATTGATCTTCTGGGCACTTAAAGAGCTGTCTGTGCCTTGTCTTATATCTGTGAAACAGAAATAGGATAGGAATTTTAGGTTCTTCTAATGTAACAATTGTGCAAAACAATTAGGGCTACAATCCCAAAAGCAGTTTAAAGCTTTCCCTAAGCCTTGGAATGTATAACCAGCAGAAACTGGCCTCAAATGGCCAAATGGAAGACAAATCACATAATAATAAATACATTATAAATATTTTTTTTAAATATTTCTTAAATATTTCCCTATCTATTTTAAAAAATAAGACAGAACAGGCAAAGATATTCAAGCAGTGATTCTGCAAAGAGAAATATCAATCCTCCATTCTTGTACATTCATTCTTATGTATTTCATGTTCTGATTACTGGGTATTCACACATCTTTTATTAGTTTAACTACATCATATCACAGCTGTTTTCTAAAGAGTGCATAATAATTTGTTTAATATAATCAGAAATATACATTAACTGAAAAGAGTTGTTGCATTTAAAAATGGAAAATTAAAAAAGTTATGCATCTCTTTAAAGATTGATTTTAAACAACAGGCTGTTTTATCAGCTCAAGACTGCTTCATATCCCTATGATCAAGAAATATCATCATTTGACACTTGTTTCAGGGCGTGTGAGAGTATAAATGCAATGTGATGCTCATGTGATTCAGTACTGTTGGTAGTAGACATCCCTACATCACCAACCTCCAGTCCTTTAACAAACAATTGATGATATTTAGAATGGTGATCACAGTGTAGTGGTTGTTTTATATACTTTTCATAAAATATCGTAGACAAACCCCTTCTGGAATATCATACTTGACTAAAAGTATTTCTGAGCTGACCCAGCATGGCAGCTTCTAAATATTCTGATATTCACATATTTGTATTGTTTTCTCTTAGCTAACTGAAGTCATGCTGGCTCAGAACCTTTCCAGGACATCCCTTTGCATTCTCACACAGAGGGGGGTTTAAAATAAGAGCTGAACCAAGACCTTTTGTCACACCCCAGAGGATCACAGGAAGAGCTTGTTTCCTTTTCTAGGAGCCTGGCTGTTTTACCAGTTGTCAATAAAAAAAGGTAAAAAGAAATCAGAAACAACTTGCTTTTCAAAAGCTGAGACACAAGTTAAAATGGAAAATAGATTCAACAGGCTTTTGATCTTAACTTGGCACAAACCCTTTCAACATGTTTTAGGAACAAGATGAAAGCCTTTGATTTTGCTGTGTCATTTTAAAAATTAGAAATTCGTGTACATTGTGACAAAATGTGCACATTAAATGTTACAGTTGAGCCCTGAATGGGCACAAGCATATAGAACACATGCACAAAAGCAAATCTATGAATCTTTGCATTATTTGTTTCCAGACTCAGGAAAAAAGATATATGGATTTATTTTTCTGATTTTCTGTCTCAGATTCTTCACATGTTCTCTGTGTATATTTCTGTAAGTAATGAATGCAGTCAGAGCAGGTGGAGAATAAATGTTGAATGTGGTGCCAACTACACAGAGTAGTCGTGACCAGATTTGGCAACATTCAGTATAACTGAGGGTTTGAAGCCCTGCTGCTCAATAGACATTTTTCACACAACTCATCAGTTTATACTGAGAAAACCAAGCATATGAATAAGAGTACTTTAATGAAAATGTCACATTTCTCTAAACAAAAAAGACTTTTCCTTAAACTAACAATATATAAAAGAAGTTTTATGATCTGGGAGGTATATGCTGTTTTGGAACATTCCACTAGCAAAACAAGACTGTGCTACATTTATCTTCACTTTTTTTTTTTTTTTTCCCCTAGGTAAAAGTAGTGAGATATTATTTATTGGACAATGCATACTTCCTAGAAGTAGAATTAAGGATCCATTTCTGTGTCAGAAAGAAGGCTTCCACCACAGTATAACAAAGTATGATGAAGTTATTGGTCAAAATGCAAAAACTGACTTTAGGTTCTCCACGGCTAGATTCATTCAGGGCTACAGCTGGATGTGTAATACCATGGCCTTGTTGTTTGTCAGGCAGCAGCAAACCTTAGATTTGGCAAATTAGGAGCAAGGAAGATACAAAACATAACCAACCCCATAGACCAAATTTGAGAATTAAGTTCATCGGAGTTCCCAGACCCATTATGCATTCAAGGTAAGATTGTGCCGGGAAAGAAACAGTACAAAAGACTAAGGACTAGAAAAAGCCATAAATTTTCCACTAAATCACTAATTTTCTGTTTATCCTGCAGAGGAAATGTACCATGCTGAGGCACCTCAGGATCTGATGTCTGCAGTACTTCAGCAAGCAATATTTAACCATTGGCTACTAAAAGTCAGCCAGCACTCTGTAGAGACATACTTCCAGAAAATCTTTGAGTCTGGCTGCATGTGTGTAGAGCTTGAAACCACCAAGCAGTTTTTTTGCCCCAAACTAACAGGGGAAATAGTGTGGTGATTTTTTATTTTTTTAATCCGCCTTGGATTTTTGAGATATTTCTTCCATATTGCCTTAGGATGGCAAGCCTTAGCATGAAGAAGACACTGGAAAAGATTTCACATTAAGGAGATGAGAACAGTTTTAATCAATTCATCTTCACCATTTCTTCCTTAAGTAGTGTATGAGAAAAGCTATATTCCTTAAACTGAGAAATACTACAGTACTTGTGTTCAGGCTAAAGTATGATCTCTGCATTACTTTTCTGTGTAAGCCTGCATCAAATAAAGACCGAAACTACGTGATAATCTCAGTGTAATAGAATGTAATTTGTTGGAATTGTTAGAATTCTTACCATAAGCTTAAAAAGAAACCAGGGCTGTTTCATAAGCATATTTATATGAAAAACTCTCACTCAAGTTATAAATCATTAAGGGTCTACACCTCAATACATTAAAAGATGATCTTGTTGATTCCCACTCAAATCACGCTGTCAGGATTACATTCTGTTTTAAAGGATACGTTTGCGTCAGGACTTTTTACCTATAAAATCCCTTTGAAATAATTTAGCTTGCAGTTTTTCTTGTTATTGCATTACTTAGCCACAGGGAGAAATAGAACATTGTTATTTCAACTTTGCCTATTTAATAGACTTCTTAACTTGAAAGAGAAACTTATTGGGGTTTTTTTCTGCTTTCTAAATGACAGGAAAGCTATGTTTTAGGAAATGAACAAATTAAGCTAAAACATAAACATGCAGTGAAAGACAATATCATGCAGAATATGATGGAACTGCAAATTAAGCTGAAATCAAGCATTAATTTAGTCACTGGAGTAAACATTTGGAGCTATTCAAATGTATATGCTGTCTTTACTAATAAATTGTCCATAAAATTTCTCAAGTGTTTTGTTACATGATTTAATAAAATTGTGGACCCTTATACAATTATAAAAAACAGAACTTTTTTAGGTGGGAAGCAAATGAGATTCCCCAGGCTGGTAGAGGTAGATAAATAGGTATTAAACCTGCAGGATCTAGGATCAGGAGCAGATCAAAACATTTCATAGACTATGTAAACTGGTAATATTTCTGTAAAGTGGTAATACATCTGTATTCAGCACCTTGCTCTATTAGAGATCTTTCAAAAAGTTATTTCAGATGATTCCTGCTAATTTTATCTAAGATCTAAGTCCGGGAACACAGAGAATACCCAAATACAAACACTCACTTAGGCTTTCACATGTAAACACTGTCTAAGATCAGGCTTTAAGAAAGTGAGCTTAATACCCCTGAGGACAATTCTGCAAAAAGCAGACTTTTCAGTAATCCACAGCAGACACACACACAGGCATACTTATATACACAGTTTCATCCTGATATATATACTGTCACTTTTCCATTTTGTTGTTTTTTTTCTAAATATCTTTAAATTCACAACACCCTTGTTCCCAAATTGTCATTTTTTAACAGCATTTTAATATTTTATTCAGAAGGTGACATTGATCAATGTTGCTGGAATCTGATGTAATTAGGTTTTAGTCTAGATTTGAATTTGGCATAGAAAATATTACTGTCATCTAGCGCTTTTTCACTCTTTAAGTTCTCTGATAAAAGAAATGTAATATCTACAAACACAGAAAACTTTTATAAAGCTAGTAAATTAATCTAAAAATATTCACTGTCTAGGTTTTAGTCCATGCTGAACATTTTCAATCCCTATCTTTTCTAATGTTTAAAGAAAAAAAATTCTGGTTTTGCTCTGCTTCTCAAAGCCTTTTAAAAACCTGTCTAGTAGTAATTTTACCCGACTTCCTAGTCAGACACATGATCTGTTTACCACATGAACCAAGGACAAATAATTGCAGAAGAGCCTTAGGGAATGAATGACACTTTATGAAAGTGTAGTTGCTTTGGATGAAAATCTGCACAAAATAAGATCATGGTTAAATGCATAGGTTGTATTTTTGTCTGAGCTCCAGTACAGTCAGTGAGAAAAACTCAAATTTTAAAGGTAGCCATACATTTATATATTACAGAAGATGTTTAGCCAGAAATGGCACTCAGTTCATACATATTATTTCAAACCAGTTATTTGCTAACTGAGCCTGCTCCCGCAAATAGAAGAGGCCAGAACAGCTTAAAGCTGTGATAAAAAACCACCTTGTCCTGTGAAATCCTCTTAGTGAAACTCAGTTCCTCTTTGGAAACATCTAATCAGATGCTGTCTGGTGCTTGAACTTTCTCATTCTCAGTAGTTCATTCTTAACACTCTTTTAACAAATACGTTTTGTGTGAGAAAAAAAATCACTGTTCTTTCTTTCTAACACTTCTGTTTGTTTTTCTGTTTTAGTTATTTTAGGCTGAAACAGAAGGGATTTTTTTTTTAATCAAAGTTACTAAGCACTTATTACCAAGAATTAATCTATGTCAAAAAGTAGAACTAAAGTGAACTTCAGCTGGATTCCAAATTTCCCTAGGTGGTTCTTTCCACAGGATTTTCAAATAATTCTTTTTGCATATTTAAATCTGTATCAAAAGATTGCTGTTTTACCTTGTCTCCCACACCAGTGCACTCCAGTTGTTCCAGGCTGACAGAGTTAAGTTGATTAACTCTAATCTTTTGTTGAGTGTGCATCTAAGGCAGTAAAAATGTGCATTGCTATTTAAAATTGAGAATGAACATGAACAGTGGAAAAAATATTCTCAAAACCTGAATTTAGAACAATGTCATGCACAGATTAATGACCTTGTAGATATAATGACCTGTGGAATGACAGACTGCAGTGCCATTTGTGGAACCAAACATAAATGCTGGCTTCCATAACTGAGTTTTTCTGTAAATGTCAGTGTCAGTTGATTCCTTCCTCTGACCAAAAAAACAAATGTGTTCAGTCTGCAAATTAGAAAATAGGCAGCAGCTACTGTTCAGCAGCAGCATTTATAAGAGCTCTGAGGCTAGGAATCAGATTGTTTTAGGCTTCTAGTTAGATGTGCCTGTCAGAGTAAATGTGTTTTAAAATACTTATCAGGGAAGATGAGAGGCTTGTCCAGAAGACAGGGAATTGTTACTTAAAATATGAACTTCTTTTTTATTTGATGTCAGGCTGGAGCCTTCCACAACATTACTTCCCCCTTTCTTTACTGGCATCATAAGCCTGCTTTTCTGTCTTTACAATTTCTCATTTTGTAATCTTCTCTTTAGAGAAGTGGTGCCATTTGTACGTTGTATAATTCAGTCTTGTATGAAAATACTGCATCTAGATACATTCAGAATTAAAAGGTTTGCTTTGTAGCTCACTGAAATTTTTCATAAATGTTCTGCTCAATTTTTCTTTCATTATTTTAATTTAATAATGGAAGGGAAGGATGAAGGAAGAAAGGATGGGGAAGGGAAGAGGAAAGAGAGAAAGGGAGGGAAGGAGAGATGGAGGGAGGGAGCAGCTCCAGTTGTGTATATAGATTGTGGAACGAGAGGCTGAAAAGCAGTACTGTGAAAAGGCACCTGGGGGTCCTGGTCAATGGCAAGTTGAGTCTGAGCCAGCGCTGTCCTGGCACAGCGTGGCCAGCTGGGCAAGGGAGGGGATTGTCCTGCTCTGCTCTGGGACAGCCTCACCTCGAGCACTGGGGGCAGTTCTGGGTGCCACAGTGTAAAAAGTGCATTAAGGTATTAGAGAGTGTCCAAAGGAGAATGGTGAAGGGTCTGGAGGGAGAGCTTATGAGGAGCAACTGAGGTCACTTGGTTTGTTCAAAGAGACTGAGCTGTGAGAGAGAGACCCCACTGTGGTCTTCAGCATCCTCAGGAAGGGAAGCAAAGGGGCAGACACGGATCCCTTCTGATCGGTGACAGAACAGTGACTTGCGGAGGTTTAGGTTGGATATTAAGAAAAATGTTCTTCACCCAGAGAGTAGTTGGGCACTGGAACAGGCTCCTAAGGGAAGTGGCCACAGCACCAGCCTGCCAGAGATCAAGAGGCATTTGGACAACACTCTAAGACACATAGTGTTCCATGCAGGGCCTGTGACATGGGCTCAAGGATCCTGGTATATCCTTTCCAATTCAGCATATTCTATATTCTATGAAAAGAGAGGATTAGATAAAAATAATAATTGTTTCCTCAAATTTTATTCTCAAAATACTCTCTTTTTCTGTCTTATACAGATAAAGGTTAAGGAGAGTTCCAACAAATAATTATTTCTGTACATACAATTAAAACTGTGTGTAATGAATTACGCTCTTAAGATCAAGCACCAAAAAGATTTATTTTATTTTATTTTATTTTATTTTATTATTTTATATTATTATTTTTTTTAATGGATTTTTATTTTAATTTATATGTCTGTGTAATTTTCTTGACACACAATGATATTCTAACCGCAGTAAAAAGAGGCTGAAGTATTATTTTCACACTAGGTACTGCTTACAATATAGAGTGAGATTTCCCTTTGCTATACAGGCATGTCACAGCTTCAACATGTAAGATGAAAAATTGCATGTTGTTTCATACATTGTATGTTGCTTAGCATGAGTATGGGAAGAGTACATGTTTCAAATGCCAGTTCTATGTCTAAATCTATATTTAGTACAAATAAGTCTCTAGCTTAGAAAAGACACAAAATTTATTTAATTGATCCATGTGCATTTTTTTAACATAATCTGTCTTATAGAAACTTTGTTTAAAAATATTTAAATGGAATTAGATTATTACTGTTATCGATTTTATTTTTGTGGTCAGTTTTTCCAGTGAAATAGTGAAATGTCAAAAATGCTGCAGAATTTGTCATATTTGGGCTAACACTCAACTAAAATGGTAATGCTAATGGAGGTCAGTGGTGAGGTACACAAGGAAACTTTACAAATATCTGGTGACATACTTATTAATTCTGGGGTGTACTCAGACACTTTTTGGGTCATTGTTCTTATCTGATGGTTTAAACAAAATTACAGATTAATTTGGAAAATTTCCTATTTTCTATATGTGAACAATAAGACCTAAGATAATGAAGTCAATGAATGTTTGACAACCTATTATTATTAGCTTGTTATTTAAACATTGGTCTCACAATAAATCTGATTGTTTAAATGGTATTGCCTCCCAAAATATGATGAAGTCACAAATCTGGGATACTCCCCCTGCGTGCTCCTGTATTTGCACTAAATTTCTAAAATGAGTATTCTGTAAGCACAATCACTTCAGGAAGCTATTCCAGAATCTAATAAACCTCAAAGTCAAGATATTTCCCCTGACTCTTTAAATATTTTCATTACCTCAGTTCAGTCCCATTGCCATTAAATATGTCCCAAAATGTTTTTCTCTACTTTGTTGTTCCAAACTGCAAATCCTGAACTCAATTTCCCAGGTATGCTTGTGACAAATATAGTGGGACCAGGAGTTTTTAACAAGGGCAATAGTCCAGGCTATGTACAATCTGAACAAGGAAGGAAGTTCTTTCAAGTGTTGACAGAGAAATCTCAAAATTCTTATGCACAGAACAATTTAAACTTCTGCATATAAACTGGGAATTATGAACTACTGGCCACAGTGAATAGAAGGTCAAACTGCACTTGTGAAGCATGAAAGGATAGCCTCTGTAGGGAGCCAATGACTTCCAACTTGCAGGAATCTTTTTCATAAAGATATAAATTATTTGATAGCTAACACGAAAATACTTCAAGAGGAATGAAAATTTTCCTAATATCCCATGAAGAGAAAACTGCATGTGAAGACATGGCCAATTGCTTCATGAGTACAGAAATCAATCAGGGTCAACTCCAGGAAGGTAACAGTGGTGTTTATTTTGTTCATGAATCCCAAAACTCTGCTACATTTTCAGACTTCACCATTTCTTCATATTTGTCTCATCTCATAGTCATGTGCTTAAGGGCAAAATATCAAGTTGCACAGAATTCACCTCTTTCTTTGTAAAAGCAGTTCTCTCTCTACTGAACATTCATTTGGAATTAATTAACAATACAACACACTAATTTGAGTTATGCTGGAACAGCTGAATAATCCATATGTTTTATACTTTGAGGAGGGTAAACATAACTGAAGTCAACTGTTGCTCGAATTAAGTATTTTCTGTGAAATGGCATTCTTTCTCTGGGCTTCTTTTATATATTCTCATATATAGAGAGAATATATAGAAGAATATATAGCAGATAATTAGCTCATTTCCATGAAGTATTATATCAAATACCTTCTTCTAATTCTCACTTCTCAATTCTTCTTCACTAATTTCTCTGAGAACAAATACAATATTTAGTAGACAATGTTGATCATATCCTTTTTTTGGTGAAATTGATGTTTTAGGATTTTAATTAAGATGCAGATTTTCACAATATAATCTTGTGTTCTTCCTCTTCCAATGCAATGATATTAATGACATGTTCAGATTCTAGACCTTTTATTCTCCCTGTGTGCATTGTTTAGACCAGATTGATTTGAGAATTCAGTAATAGGTGATGGATGCTGTATTCCAAGAACACTTGATAAGATATTTTGCTCCTTAGTGAGACGTTTTGTCTTATCTATGCTCTTTAGATAGGAATATCTTGATGTTTCTAGTACTGGTCTTTTGGAAAAACCCATGTATGATGATTCAATACAGGTTCTTGCCATTTTTAAACCTAACCAATAACCTTAATCAGATTAAGAAGAAAGTGTTTTTTCTTCATCATGAGCGTAACGTGATTGAAAAAGATTCTATGTTCATGGATCAGCTTTGCTAATGTACTTTCTTGAGCAGTTTTATCTCAGTTACTGCTTAGATGTGTTACTAATATGCCAAGAAATTTTCTTACCATTATGTTATTTGTTAAAGACTTTTAACTATATAATAACTCATTTAATATATTATTAAAAATCTTCTCCATGGCTATTGTTGTGATTTATCTATTGTATTATCTTTACCAGCAAAAAGAGGAATTATTTGGTTGGTAAATGCCTTGAAGCTTCCTCATTATTCACAGACATAATGGGTATTATAAATTTGGGTTCTGATAGAGATGCACATCCCTGTGGTGAGATATTACTTTGCTCCTCTAGTACATACCACAGTTTCTGACAGAAGATGAGGAAATGGTAGATAAACATACATTTTGAACATGTTAAGTGTCACACATCCTCCTTGAAATTCTGTGAAATGATCTGTGCTATACTAAGGAGCTCATCCATTTCACATATTCTTATATGTTAATGATATTAACATTAATTATATTACTATGCTAATATTTTCTCCCAAGTGAAATTGTTGATCCATGCTTTATGTATCAGCATGTGCCTAGTTTAGCTTCATTTATTCTGCTCTCAGTTGATGTTAAAAAGAGATATTTTCTTTTTGTCAGAAGGCACAAATAGAAATCAATGGTGGAGCTCAAATAGCTGAACACAGCCATCTGCACTGGTTGAGAGTATAGTGAGTCTTAAAAATGCAACCAAATTAGTCACTAGAAAGGTACCTCAGCAGCAGCAGGAATAAAAAAAGATAGGATTAATGAGAAATATAATTTTTTTACAGGAAGTTACTTAGGGATTGATCAGTAACTGAAAGCAGTGTGGATTGGTATATACTCACTTTCAGATCCTCAGGAGTATCTTTCACAATTTTTCTTTTTTTCTCTTTACATCAGATTCAAAAAACTACATAGTTTTTTTTAGGTATAGCTAAGTTGTCTGGGTTTTACTGTTGCCTTTGAGATGGCAGGTTGTTAAATAAAAATATGAATGTTGGTCATACACATTACAAGAAACAGAGGATTTGCAGAAATCATAAAAAATAGATTTCTACTTCTAGATAGATTAATGAGATCCCAGCAAGAACTAAAGGTTGTTATAAAGGAAATGCCATTCCCTTAATTAAGTTATACTTTAAAGTGGCATACACAAGAGTAGTGCAGCATCTAAGGTTAAATATTCACCACCAGATGAAAAATTTATGTGGAATCCAGTTGTAATTTAGTTTCAAATCTAGAAAACAGTTTTCACAGTGTGTCTGCATTTGAGCTAGGTGACCACCACACTTAGCAGACACCAAGACAGTGCAGTTAATGCTCCCTAGAGTTCGTCAAATATCTGGTTTTCCATCTCAATCTCATCCTGACTTCACAGACTTTATATACTAGGACACCATGGATTATAGTGGAGTATTAGAGAGTGATACACAGGTGGACAAATGAAATATAGACACCTGCAAATCTGGGATTGAATCCTAAATGATTATGACTCTGTTGGAGTCCTAACAACTTTCTCTGTCATCTAGAGTGAAGTACAAGGAATTATCTCCATCTATGTATTTTCACTAATGCATAAAGAGATGCAAAAACTGAGGAAAAAAACTTTGTTTTGAAGGCAGAGGTGTTTAATTCACATTACTTTTGAAACTGTAGTTGAGATAAAAGAAATTAATGATAGCTACATAACTTCTGTCTCTTTTATTAGGAAAAATTCAGAGAACGAGTGCACATGATTACAAAGAAGTCCAATTTCTATTTCTTTGTGAAAATGTACTGCCTGTTGCCCTGTCAGTCCACATTAATGTGATTTAAAAATATGGATTAAGTATACACCTTGATAGAACCCTTTCTAAGTTCTATTAAGTATCACTGAAACTTCAGAAATATGAAAAACTTAGGGTATGACTTGTGATGATAAATCCAGAGAATAGTTTTATATTTTTTGTTATTGCAGCATCTGTCTCCAGATGCCTGAAAAATATTCATACTAATAATATTAGCTTGAAAATATTAGATCAGTAGATCTTCCTGTAAACTTGACTGAAATTATGACTCTCCCTTGTTATTTTTAAATCTTTATTTTGAAATTATAGATGCATAAATATATATTTATGTCCAATAGTACAAACAAATTGAAAATGTCTTGCTGGTATGGGACATGTGCCTACTGAAAGATTACTTTATCTTCTTTTTGATCACTGTAGGACAATTCCACAGTAATGAAAGCACCATAACACCATTGATCTTGACAGATCTTTACAAGTTTCTTTCAGTTTTGGATGTCATGCAGATATATAGTAGAAGGTGACTTGAAACCAGCCCTATGGGAACTTCTGAAATTTTGGCATTTGATTTTGAGGATGTTCATCTAATTTCTTGTGTTCTGTTAAGTAGATTCCAACACTGTTACTTCTGATGTGTTACACTTAATATTTTTAGAAGCACAGTTTCTAAGGATGTGAGTTTGTCACTTTTTTAGTAGTGTAATGTTTTATGCTTGCTTTCTAAATCAGCTTATATTGTCATTATCATTTGTATTTTGTGTGCTCTTCTTGTGAAAGCAAAGAAGTAATGTTCTATATTTCAAAAGTATAGAGAGACAAAGGAGTCAGAAATAATAAGATCTTTATAGCAAAAAGTTTTCACAAATTCCTTTTGCTGTTTTTTAAGAATTAATGGACTTTTAATTGGAAAATATAATTTTCAAAAAATACTGTTTTTCTTTGATAGGAAATTGTATCCCTAAAAAGCTTTTTTGACCAACACTTTGAAAAAAAAAATATTATGTTTGTGGTACCTATCTAAGTGAAATTTCAGATCAGTACAAAAATCATACCCTCCTCAAGAAACAAAATTGTGAAGAGGAAAGTTGTATTAAGAAAGAATAAATCTTGGGGAATTACAATTGAATCAATGGTCTATCTTTCCTATATACCTATATTCCAGAAGTAACCCTGGAAAGTAGATCTATTTTACTCATGATCAAAATTATACCAGATCTCTGCACTTAGGCTTAGTAGACAGAAGGGTTATTTTTTTATCTGGCAGCATTTTTTTTTCAACTTGAAAGGACCTCAGGAGCTTTAAAATTTCATATAATTTCGATATATTGTACTGTATTAAATATCAAACATGAAATGTCATCAGAAGCCTGTTCCTTTTTCAACATTGAATAGCATAGAATTGTTTACTTTGAAATATAATGAATGAAAGAACTGGAATTAACTAGGTGGCTGTTATGAAAACTAGATTTTAATAATAGCCATCACAAGCCATTTCTACTAAAATATGCCCTCAAAGTCCTGGAAGTAAATCCCTTACCAAATGAAATTCATTTACTCTGACTTTTCCACAAAACAATCAATATGTCCTCAAGGTTTTGTGTCAGCATCATGATATAAAACTTAATGGAGTAATCCACTGGTCAGGCTTTCTTCCTCCTCTTTTTAAAAAAAGGTTTTGTTTGTTTATTTTTGGGGTTTTTTTTAATTTTTAGTTTTATTCTTTAAATATCTTTCAAAAAACACCTGAGTACTGAAAAAGCTGTCATAGGCTATGCTTAGAGCATTCCTCTAGCTGAAGGAAACTAAATAAAATGTTTAATCCCCAAACTAAAATAGCGTGCACTTTAATTTTTAGAAAGACTCTTGGTTTAGTTTGGGTTAATTCTTTCCTTAACCCAAAGATTGTTTAGGAAAACTTACAGAAATAAAAGCAAGAATCCGAAGTTTGGAGAATTACCATTACAACAGGCTTACAAAAATAGGTCTATGTACTAACTACAATGTTTTCTGACCCTTGGTGTTGATTCAATGTCAATTAAAAATGTTGCAGACAAGAACATTTTGCTATTCTTTTGAGGCAGGTGGGATACCTTTTTCTCTGAGATGTTTCTACAGGCAGGCTGTTTGTTTACAGGCAGCTTCTACAGTTGCAGAGAACTGGCATACTCTTGAGATCGGGTCAGAGCAGCAGCAGTTTTACTGCAGCTGTAGGAGACCACAGAGCAGCAGGAGCTTAACAGGCGCTGCTGACAGGGACTCTGCCCAAACGGGGCAGCCACGGAGCTTTATAAACCCTCAGGCTGTGCAAGATGTTCTTCTCTTAAACTGTGTCACCTTAGCAGGACTATGGTAAATAACAAATCAAACTGAATTCTTCAGGTAAGAAGGCTCCAGACAATACATGCATGTACAAGTACACCCTTTTACAAGAAGAATTTTATTAATTAAATTGTGCTGAGTAAAAAAAAAAAAAAAGCATAAAATAAAAAAATAAAGCATCCGCTGCAAATGTTTCTTTAATAATTGTGATATCTAACAACTTAGTATTTTTCCACAACTAGAATCCCAGAGGGAGTTAGCCTGCTTCATTTTGGCTTGCAAGTTGGACCTCTGCAAGCCAGAGCCACAATGTTCTAGATAACAAACAATAAACAAATCCTTGAACACAAGAACAAAGAGATCTTGGGCTGTTCTTCTGTGCTGGGCTGGGAAAAACAGAGACTTCGAGCAATTCTTGGGTCACAGCAACAACACAAAACCCAAGACTTTGGAAATCACCTGAAGAAACAGCTTTGGAGACAATTTTTGTGTAAGAAAACTTCTGTGCATCATCTAAGAAGTGATCTACGAATGACACCTCTACAAATTCCTTTCAGATCAATATTGGCAAGAAATAAAGCTTTAAAGTCTAGATATAACCAGTAAGATTCTTTAATTCTAATAAGCTCACTGACCTGCAAACTAATTAAAAAAATATGAGTCAATGGTTCTTACCTCCCATCTAATTTCCGAGCAAGCACTATATCAGAGTTTCCTGTAGACCAACTCAGTGACTAGCCACAAAATTGTTTGCAACCAAATTGTCTCATTTACTTTTTTCTTTGTGCCCATGCATGGGAGCCACTGTAAAGAGTGTGTAGGAATTGGCTACTAGTACTTGTTGTACTAGAATATTTTGTTCAAAGGAATGGAAGCAATTTATGTTTCCATGCTATGCAGTTTTGGATCTGAGAATGACATGCCTATATTTTGTTATAGACAGTACCAATCAAACTAAAGATTCTGAATTCATAACTGACTTCATGTTATCTGATGATGGTACAAATTTAGAGCACAACATAAAAGTACAGGGCAATATTTTAAAAAACACAAAGTATTTGAAAAAAAAATGACCGATGCAGTCACTGAACAGATGATTTGAGGACCAACACTATGATGTTTTTATGGGAAAAGGAAAAAATGGCTTTATACATACAAAAACAGGAGATAGGAAAAACCCAGTTATACCTAGTGTTGGACTACTAATGACAATCAGGGCTTTGTTGCTTTCAGTGCAGCCATGATCACATAAATGAGCTGGTATTTGTTGCATGGAGTTTGGGTTTGGGGTGCAGAAGGATAAAATGGTTTATGACCATTACCACGGTACATATATATAGTTAGCTTCATATTTATCTCCTAAATAATATTAATTGTGTTTTATATGTCAAAGGTTAAATATGTAAACCTCTAAGGCATGCTTTGCAATACTTTTCTCTCTTTATTGCTGACTGCAGTACTGGTACAGGTAACATTCCTGCAACAAACAACACTAACGATTTCAGAAATCTGGTTGGAAATAATCAGTATGGCATAAATGTCTTCTTTTCTCCTATTGAACACAGTGGACACAAAAACAAAGCCACAAAAGATTTCTGCAAGACTGAATGAATTGAGGCTATCAACAAAGGATTACTAAGAAAATCTAGTGGGCAATAAAATATCTGCTTTTCAATTTATCAAATTAAGAATTGACAAAAAAAAGTGTAATATTTTCTTTGCAGATATTCAATTCTCCTATCTATGTAACATAAGCTTTAAAGATGTAAGAGGTGCAGCAAATAAAACAGATATACCCACAGACTTTCTCAAAATGAGGGAATTAAAGAATGAATTCTTGTTTGCAGTTCTTGTGACACTTTTCCAGGCTTAGTGGCTTAACTGGCACTTTGATGAATAAGCACTTATTCATTAAGATTTTATGTGCCATTTTAAATCCTATTTGTATCTCTTTTTTGGCTGAACAAGAGCCCTACAAAGAGTTTCAAACAGGATTTTCAGATCTGGATTTTAAGAATTGGATGTGCTACATCTGAGTTTAGGACTCAGTTTAGAGAATTAGGACTTTAGCAAAGTACACCAGCCAGAAGTTCAAATTCAGCTGGCACAACACAGCTAACTACTTGTCTTCTTCCTCCAGCTTCTCTTACTACAAAAGACCAGGTTTGATTGCATTAAGTATAGAATTCCCTCACTAACTTTAATAGGGTTATTTCAGGAACGTCAGCCTTGAGCAATGAAAGAAATATCTAACCACACAAAAACTTTTTCATTTTACTGTCTCATTTGAAGATGCCCAACCATTTATCATCCCAACATAAAGTGCTGTCAGAATTACCTGCCTATTGTACAGAGGAACCAGTCTGAACTGGATAAGTAAGCATCAGCAAATATCAAAGTACTCGGTGTATACACCACAAATTTTGCTGAAAAAAAATGTTTTTAAAAAGTATTTTTTGATAATTTTTCATTGTTTTCCTTTGAAACAAATGTATTGTTCAAAGATTCTGAATCACTACAAAAATAGGGATTAAATCCATCTAATTAAGCCAAAAAGATTAAAAAACCTGAAGAAAAATTAATCTAAACCGTTGGGTTTTTTTTTTTTTTTTGAAGTAAATCACACCAGGCTTCCTGACAGGCTGGACTGACCTGGTCCTGCCCAGCATTTCCTGGGTCTCTCCTCACCCATGGACCAGGACATATTTTAGTCCCCAGGGTCATCAGCCCCTCACCACGAGCTCACCTAGAGATGGAGCTGAGACTTGCTCCAGGTACCCTGCTCCCTGGTACCCTGGGGATCACCTGTGACTCCTGGATCCCCAGCTGAACCCTGTGCCAGGGTAGGGGATGAGCAGATTTTTTTTCACCAAAAAACCAAAACATTAAAAAGTTGTTGCACTCTTTGAAATTAGACAATGATCTCTAAAAAGTTTACACTGAAGTTAATGAATTCCTGAAGTTTATTGGCACAGGAAGCAGATACTTTCAGTTTCCTCAGATGGGATTAAAAAAATTCACACACAAATCTTTAAACAAATACTAATGAGATGAGGCAGAATTGTGCCTACTCTCATCCCTGATTGCTATTTCTTCCCCCACATAGTAGAGTATGATGGAAACGGATCACAGAAAATTCCAAAGTTTGTGTAATCTCCCTAAACAATATCATGTTTTCCAACTGTCAAAGGCAGCTACCAGGTTGAATAGCACCATTTTTTATGTTCTAAAGATTTTAGCCCAAATATATCATTCATAATAAAAAGGAAGTAAAAGGAGTGAAAAGCTGACCAGAAAAAACCTTTGGATATGCAAAGGTTGTGTCTGTGCTTCATGTGAGAGTTTGTTTGTTTTGAGACAGATTTCCATCTCAACAGATCTTCATCCCAGAATGTTTCCCTACACTTTGGAACAAGAAAGAATGCTTGTCCTCTGATCCACTAGCAAGCCTGTAAGGTAAAATAGGAAACAATTCAGTGAAAGGGTCAACTCTAAAATGTTACCAGAAGAAAGTTCAGTGACCTTTTAGTGCTGAGAATCAGCTTTCCTTGTGGGAGGGAACAGGAAAGTTGATTCCTAGGGATAAAAGACTGAACATGGAAGAAAGAAAAAGAAAAACATATTCAAAAATATCCAGATGCACCAAACCCTCAGATTAATTGGCACTTCCTGACCTAGTTATAGACTTCCAATGATGTTTGCCACAAGTGTTTGTCTTCCTCTAAAGGCAAAGCAGAAATTAAACTTTTGAATAGGACAATTCACTTAAAGATGCAAGTGGATTCAGTTCTGAATAAGTGTTATCACCTTGGAGACAAATCAAAATTATATTTAAAATGTAAAGCTAAAAATCATCAAAAAAAAAAAAAAGTCAATAAATCTGAATAGCTTTAAATTTAAGTGAAACTGGGAACACATTTTAACTCTGGACACACAACGTATGCAAAATTGCCATTCATCCCTGCATACAATCCATCCTAGATTTTTTCACAGGAGCAAGGCCAGGATCTTAAAAGCTGTTTTTCAAAATAGAAATGCAGAACCTTAAATCTACCTGTTCATGAAGAATCCACTTACCACTTGAATGTTATGTTTACAAAGATTTCAAAGCTCAGAGATAAAGGGCTCTTGCAGCCTCCTCTCTTAGAAAGATTCTATTTTACACATTTTTTCCTGCTTCTAAATTTGTACTTGTAAGAGGAGGAATTGGAAAAATTACTTTAGAGTAGTTGACAACCCAAAAAATCTGAAATTATCTGAGAGATGGGAAATCAAGATAGAAATATTTAAATGAATACTGCATAGCAGCAAATGGTATTGTCTTTACCATATTGTGAGCAAGTGCATCAAAAACTAGACCACACTCGGAAGAAAACATTTATTCTCTTGTAATTCTACCTGAAATCCAAATCTCTACTTAATCCTGTCCAATGATAAAAAAATCAGTCCATGGAACAGATGTCACTGAACTGAATTGGTATTTTACAGGTGAAGAGAAATTAAATTATTCTTGAAAAACATGAGTGTGAACCCCTTTATAGGCCCCCTCCCCCCCAGATGATCTCCTGGTGCAACCATTTTAAAGTACTTAGACTGTTCCTTTTTTATATCTGATCCAGCAGAGCTTTTGGATTTCTGACATTAGCACCTAAAGGTATGTGTTTATCACTTACCACACTAAAAACTTCTGAATTATCGTGAAAGTACTTTATTGTATTACATGGAAACCAAATGCACTTTAAACACTAATCTTAAGAGTATCATAAATTTTTAAACAAAAACCCTTTTTTTCATTTTACCACCCAGCAAAGTCCTTCTTTATGCTGCTCTTAACACAAATACAAATGTTTTTAACTAAGATTTCTCAGGTAAGTTCAATACCTTATGAAGTGAGCCACACACACTGCCAAGGGTGCTTGCACAACAGAAAGACTCGAGAACAAAGAGTTCAAGTAGTTTTATGAAAATGGGTGCAGCAGTTTGGATGCACACACCAACCATAAAACCATAGAATAAGTAGCCTTGGAAAATACCTGTAAGATTGAGTCCAACTCTAGGCTTAACACTGCCAAGTCCACCAGCAAACCATTTTCAGACCTCACATGGAATAAAAGGGATGACTGCACACTTTTCTTCCTGATTCTCACTCTGTAAGAAAACCAGAAGGGCATCACTTGTCAGGTCCCTCAACTTGCACACATAGAGTGCAAGGCACATGGTGGGTCACATCTGCACAACAGTTTGAATCCACCTAAAAGAAGTTAAAACATACCAGAAAATATTTTCCTTTTAATGTTTTTTCTGTATTTAGTGAGAACTACCTTTTTAGTGTTGCTTTCCCCTTTCACTTTTGTGCCAATGACTTATTCATTATTCTTTATTAAGTCACTGTTAGTTGCACATAAACCAATTGAACATTCAAGAGATTTTAGACGTTGATGATTTTGTAATGAAGTATTTAAAGCTAATACAGAATATTTGGCCACTTTGGGACCCTTGATTTGTGTATCTTAAAATGAAACAAGCTCACTTCATGCCTTACAAATCTAGCCAAGATTGTTAACTAAATTTTAACAAGCAAAGGACAACAACCTGCCAAAAAGAATGTCTTCGCCCTGTTTCCAGTGTTTCTTATTGCTTTGTATTGAGTATATGATAACAAAAATTCTTAAAACTCAGTGCATACAAAAATTGACCCAGAATATCACATGTATTTATTCATCACCCAATTGTTCTAATATCAGGGCAAATATCACAGAAAATAATCAAAAGAAAGCAGTTTCTAACTTCATCAATTTGATGATTTATTGCCCATTATAATGCTGATGCACAGATTTCAAGTTGTCTGTCCTATTAGTTATATATTGCCATTCAATGACCAATCTTTAGAAGTTGTTTTTTATATAAATATTTATATTAAAACCCATGTACACATATATATGCAATAATATATACATAGGCACATTCAGGTTGTGCTTTTCTTATGCAAAAGTTCCATCAGCATTATTGCTTTGGTGGTTGACATCTATCTGTTTTTGAGGGGCACCTCATAAGGCCCCATCTTTGCAGCTGTTCCATGTGCAAAGGATTCCTACACCCAAAGAAAAACCTTCTAAAGAATGTAGATGTTTTAAATCTCAACTCTGCTCATGCTCTTCAAATGGTGATGTAATGCCAATAAAAAGAGCTGGAAATGATGTCGCCAGCAGGATGACAAGTGGAACACCCTGAGCTGTTAGCATCCCCACACCACTGGGTATGGCCAGAGACTGCACAAGATACAGTGGGAATGACTCTGACTGCCAGGGCTCCTCTAGATCCTATAAGTGACCTTAATACAAATCCCAATCTGAGAATAGTCCCTCAACAAAGTTTTCATAAACCACCTACACTTTCTTGAAACAATCCCAAGCTTCAGGTTCTGACAAATCACCATTTTCCCAGGAAAATCTAGTTTATTAAAAGAATAATCTTCCTTGCTGAAAGTGGGACAGTTTTGTAAGCTGCTATTCACTGAGAACAGTCTAGAATATCATTGTCCTTCATCAGGATCCCCTGCCAGTGTGAAGCACTTTTGGAAGTACTGTATGTCTGATCCATCAGAAAACATGCAAGAGAACATTTTGGCTCTAAAATAATAATAATTATGTTAAAAAAAAAAACAACAAAAACCTGCAAAGAATATTTAGCTTTTTTCGTGGACTGTACTGCTATTGCTGCATATAAATGTAATTCTTTCCTATTTACTCAGAGTTGACTGGTAATGGGATGGACTGGGTATTTTTCTCCTTACCTTTCCCTTCAATCTCGGTCTCACACTCCCTGAATTCCATGTGCCACTTGTCCCTCTTTCTCACTGTCCTTTCTCTCCCATACACTAGAAGCACAAACACATATATGTATGTATGCATAACTTACATCTTCACACACTCGTCCTCCTCCTTCCTCTCCTACCTACCTACAAGTTATTAGCTGAACACGTCCTTCAAAAATTATTACTGTTATAACTCCTCTTAAGTGCCACTCTTATCTTTACAAAACAATATATTCCTGCACATGAAAGAGAATCCTAATTTCTTTGTCTGTTATTACCAATATTCACCCTTCCACCCTAAAATTAGAGAAGCTGAAGTCAATTGTTTTCAACAGTTGATGACCCCATACCTTGTAGTGTATTTTCAAACTCAATTTGAACAAATTTTTCCATTGGTAGCCCTAAAAATCAATTTAGTTCACAATATTAAAGCCTCTCTTCTGAACATACAATCACATTTATTTGCTGCAAGATGACTTTTTTGAGAAATTTTCTTAGGCTGAGGGTCTTGTCCACATGCACCTATGTATGGGATGGGGTCTGGGATACCAGGACACTCCTTGTCCCCATCCAAATAGGGGCAAAGGTGTTGTGTGATTGCTGTTGAGTGATTTTACTGTTTACTGCTGACAGTCAGCAGACATGGTTTATCAGAGAGAAGCTGTCAGTTTTAGTGAATGTACATAGGTTTTGAAAGTATGCAGTTTGTGGCCAGGAAAATAGCAAAAAAATTTAGCTCAACAATGATTACATAAGCTATCAATTATAAGTTTAGCAATATTCATTATGCACAAAGATTTATGTATGCTTATGAATGCATCCTAAAGTGAACTTCTATTTTTGAACTACATTAAATTATTGAAATTCTGTGAAAATCTGATGAAAAATGTATTACATGTATTTGCAAGGAGTTAGTGCACTGGGTGACACTAACAAATAAATGCTGTTCCATAAAGTATTCTATAACTGCAAAGATAAAAATGTAACACTGTCAGAGACTGCAAATCAGACACAGATATAGCAGTCAGCTTTCACAGGCAGCACTCTTTAAACCAAAGGGAACATCCTTTGGAATATTCACAGTATGGTGAAGAAAATGGAATGGGGCTCTGAATAGAAAACACTACAGATTACATCTTCCTGCTCCTACAATACGAGTGGACGTAGATGAGTTTTCCACACAGACTTAGCCAGGATTTCAAAGACTAAGCATTATAAATGTGCTACTGTGATAAACTTGCACTCATCACCAAGGGAGCAAGAATTCTTATTCCATTGATGTAAATATTGTTGTTCGTTCCACCAGCTCCAAAGTTCTGCTTTTCACCATTTTTCTTTTTTTTCCCCTTTTGTTACTAGGCAACGAAGCAAAGCTGTTTCACACCAAGAGAGTACCATATAATTTATTTGAATGGGAAATATCTGTGAAAAAGAAATAACAGATCTTGCTTTAATATTTTGACAAGTAACCTATAAATAAACATTTTAAGAATTAAGAAAATATTGAATTTTTACCTCTAATATAGAATCAAACACTTATAGATAAGCCTTTTGACTAGTTTCTAAGTTGGGATCTCCAAATCACCTCTTCCAGGTCACTGTCAACTTATCAGCCAATTTTAAAGGGAGCAGTTGGGCTAACTGTGAAAACTCTTGGAAACATTCACAGAATCTCAGAATTACTAAATAGTTAAGTTTGGAAGGGACCACTGTGGATCATCTGGGCCCACCCTCCCCACTCAGGCAGGGTCATCCCAGAGCACACAGCACAGCATTGTATCAGACAGTTCTTGAATATCTCCAGTGAGGGAGACTCCACAACCTCCCTGGGCAGCCTGTTCCAGTGCTCTGTCACCCACACAGTAAAGATGTTTGTCCTCATATTCAGGTGGAACTTCCTGTGCATCAGTTTCTGCTCATTGCCTGTTGGAATTTCATGCTATTAAAAAGTAGTATCATGAAGCAAGCTGAATCAAAGAGAAAATCATCATCCTTTGGTATGACCTAAATGTATTAAAAGCCAAGGGCAATTTTGTTATTCCTTAACACATAAAGTGCCTGTTGGCATTAGTTTGGTGAGGCGTTCAGAATACTTCTGTTGGAAAAACATCCAATTTTCTCTCCTTCAGCTATGGAGAGAAACAGCATTTTGAGTTTTGTTTCAAAATACAAGACTACTTAATTATGGTACATGAATGAATCTGGCAGAGAGCCTAAATACACTGTATTAGTGCTGCAGTTCTGTAATATGATGAAACAGGGTACCTATTTACACTTCAGATATTGATTGTGATGCCATTCACTCAGCCTTTATTAATCCTAAAATATGTTTAAGCAATGACTAAACCTGTTGCAAGAATCAACAAGAACTATAAAGTGCTCACTTTATAAGGCTGGCTTCACTAATTTATTGGTCAACTTATTCTTTTGAGGAGGGACCTCCCAGGAAATCCATTATCCCACTGTACAGAGGCAAATGGCAGCAAACTTTTTCCTGCCCATGCAAAGAAATCTAGTTCACACTGTCGATTTGGATCAAAACTCAAAGCTTAAAAAAATCAATGCAAACAGATAGTACTGTATAAGAAAGACAAGGCAGACCATCTTCCCACTCCAAAACTAAGCTGTAAGAGCAGTTATCTTTCAGAAGAGATCATCAATGTCATTATAAGCCAGCTCTTTTCTCTTTGGCATCTTCTTAAAACCCCTCCTCTGCAGGAATGTTGTGACTTTTTAGGATATCTACTAGATTTAGCAAGGTCCAGGGCATGTCATGGGTTAGCTGTGGTATAATTGATGCAACCTTCTCCTCCTACCATCTATCTAGTTCTTTACTTTCTAAATGTTCCAGAAGATTTTAACTTTGCCTTTGTGAAGAACCCAAAGCTCCAGTCTTCCTAAAGCTCATAATCCTTTCATACATGTTTTATTGTGCATAAATCCACTACTGACCAACTGATTCACGACACTGTACAATAGATGTACACACAGGTATTGGTGATTATGAAAGTCAATGTACTGCTATTTGAAGGAAATCATGCAGACAAATCTAGCAGTGTCTCCTTTCAGTGAAATTGCCCAAATCAAGGGGTTGAATTAATATCTCCATTTGTTTCTTGTTTAATTTTGCACATTCATTTTACATTAAAGTTATAACCAAGTTTTTTTAACAATATAAAGTACTTTTGCCATTATTTTCTTTGCCTAAAAAGCAGAAAGAAGCTTTCGCAAAATGAAAAATGATGCAGTATCAAGAAGCAAGATTATATTTTCTATTTTTCACTTTTCAGAATGTCCCATTTGTGTGGCTCATTGCGCAGAATGTGGATAACAGTCTCTTATAAATAATCTCAAAAAATAACCCGGCAGTTTCTAACCTCCCACTCCTAGAAATTTTGGAGAGGTTTATATAATAATATTAATTGGGACAATATGCAAGTGTGCTGGAAGCATTTGTGCTAGTAAAGATGCCTTTGATCTGTAAGAAAGACAATCCTTGTTAAAGCATACAAACATTTAACTATTTTCCATCTAGATCTCATGAAAGAATTCATCAAGGCCTGCTTGAGCTGTTAAATAACTAAAATCTGGATGACACTCAGTCCTATATCTGTTGTGCTTCTTGGAGATATCTGAAAAAGAAGAAACTTAAGGAGAAGTTACAAACTGAAGGGCTGAGACCACAGCTGACGAAACTAGATGAGTAACATTTGGAAAGCTCAGAGAAAACCAGAGACACTAGATGGCATAGATCTTAGAGGAAACAGAGCTGCTCAGGTCACAAAACAAAGATTTTGATTCCTGAACAAAGGAATACACTGTTTCCTGTTCTTTGTTCTTACTACACTCTTGCTTTACTCTTCTTATTGAAATACACTTTGTCCACATTCTTTTGTTATCACAGAGAAATACAAGCAACAAAGAACTGACTCTGCCATCTTCTTGCCCTAACAATCAAACATATCAACAAGGATCCAGGTAATGGCAAAGCACATAAGCCCAAGAACATAAAATGATCAACTATAAGTGCTTGTTCTTTAAAGACTAAAAAAACATGAAAGACAAATTCCAGATTCCAAAGTAGCTGTATTGTTCATCCAAGCGAAACTAGAAGTATTAAGTCATTTCGCATTTTCCCATCTGATTTCATATTCTAGCTTTCTAATAAAAGGGATACCATTTTCTATCAGCCAGGTAGATCAAAGACCATCTGAGAAATGGCAAATAGTTCGAAAGCCATCTTCTATTGAAACTTATAAAGGCAGGATTTCTAAGATCTTAAATAAAAATTTGATTGAGAAGAGAGTTATACATGGGATATTAATTCCTTCCAGCACTCAAGGATTTCGTTGTTTTTTCTGCAGAAAGAAAAAATTTGTATCCATATGTCTCAGAGGGCTAGTAATAAAATAGATATTCAGCTCTAATTGGACAGTTCAAACCCAGACCTTTTCTATCTGTGAAAAAAAGAACAGATATTTTATGACATTTCTGTGCCTTACATAGAATCAGCATCATTGTCCTTGTACATTGCCCCTTTCATTGTGTAGAGAAGATGTGAAGACCTGAATGGCAAAAGTTACTCTTAAAGGTAATTTATGTGGGTCAGAGTTAAAATACATTGTGTGTAAAATTTTACATTGACTTACAGTACTTTGAGCATTAAAGACTCAAAGGGATCCGTCTAAAATCTAGACATCAGTTTTAAAGACTTTAGTGTTTTAGAGTTCTCAAGTATTTCTTTGCTTATGAAGAGGTGCCCAGCCTTTACTCAGACCCTGCACGGCAGGTGTGCAGAGTTCCATTCTCTAAACATTGGAAAAATTGAAAATTTTTCTTACTAAGGCTATACATCTTCCATAATTAAAAAAACCCAAACAAACAAACATGAATTTTGCTAAGTTTAACATTTCATAGAAGAGCAACTCGCCCTCTGCAATTGATAACAGACCTCGTTTCATGTACATGAACTAGGAAACAAGTTAGGAGTTTCTGTGTTCACGCTTTTTCTGCCAGTGACCAGTAGCCAGAAGTTTGGTGTCTAACATGCTTAGTTACAGATAATCAAAATACATTCCACCTGTCATAATAAGTTTTCACCAACACTAGGGCAACCCTGATTTAACCAGCAAATTTAAAGTTCTTTCTGATTTTGTTTTCACAACTAAATGCAGCTTTATTACCCCATTAATATTCTTCTACTCACAGTTAACATACTGGGTACTAATTCTTCACACACATGCATTTCAGGCTGTCACATGTGCTCTCCTTCTGGAAACCTATATTTAGTCATCAGGCCATAATGTTCATCATTATCATATTTGAAAGAACACAGGATTTAAATTGATCACTACCTCATAAATGTAAATAATTTCTCACACGTAGTACAGAAAAGAAAAATCTGTTTAAGCTTTTACTGTCTGATGATGAATTTATAAACTTTACTGCTCAAAATTCTTCAGACAAGGCATTTTGCTTGTCATAAATTCAATAAATAAAATAAAACAAAACAGCAAACATATGGGCCAGCGGTGGGATGCCAGCAATCTGAAAGTATTGCTTTTCTTTTGGAAAACCCATCAGCCTAAATTGTCAGTATCTGGAGGGAAAGATGCTGCATCATAGCACAGTTCTAGAAGCATCTTGATTCCAATACAAACTCTGGAAAAAATAAGGGGAGGGGGTGGGAAGGAGGAAGGGAAGCTATGAAGCCTAATAATTCCTTTAAAAAGGAAGAACAGAATAATAAACATAGTGTCTTAAGGCAGATGAAATATTGAAAGATGTCTTACTTTTCTACTAATACTGGTAACTTCATAATCAATCCGTAATAGTAAGGGTTTTTTGTTTGTTTGCTTTAATTTGCTACATAGAATTTGTGCCTATATTTACTGTAAGAGAATTATCTGAAATAACTTCAGTTTCTTAGCCTCAAAATGCTCTCTCATGCGTCCCAAATCTGCCAGCAAAACTCTTCTACTGCTGCTGTCTTCTAACATAGTTGACACTAATGGTCCAGTCAACTTCTCTTCCAAACAACCTGGTATAAATAAATTAGCAAGCAGTGGGTTCACTTGGAGCTGCAAAGGGACAGCAGGAGAATCCAGGTCTGTCAAGTTGCCGAGGGAGACTTTCCCCTGCAGTTCCTGTGCAATGCAGTGCTCCTGTGTGACCCTTGCCTGCTCTGTGACCAAGCGTGCGGGAACCAGCTGGTCAGTCCAGCAGCTAGCTGCTCCTCATACTCAGGAGGGGAGAGAGTCATTCCATAGGGACACAGCTGTCATTGGATCCTAACTGGAAGGAAGAGATATGGCCTTACCTGCCCATCTGACCTCTAACCCCCTCTCTGCCATCTGCCCATTCATCCTGACAGCTTGAGAGAGAAGTTTCAGAGATTTGCAAATATAATTTTGTAGTAGTATAGTCAAGTAGTAGCACAGTCAAGTGACTGGGTTTGGAAATCATATCTCTATGCAGCTCAAATACTTCAAAAAATTGAAACTTAATTATTGTTACATGAGACTTTCTAATATGCCCTTACAGGAAATCAGCACTGGCCAAATATGGTTCTGGAACTTTAGGATGAAATCCGTATGAGGCAAAGTGATGTCTACTTTCAGCATCTCCCAATAGAGAGCTTTTTTATGTCAGGAACAGCACCTACATCAATTCTTAGATTTTTCAATTCCATTGAACTGTAGGTTATTGGTTCTACATGCAGCAATGTAAAAAGAAGTCTCTAAAGGAATACAGTGGGGAATTAATGATCTCTGAGCGTTGTGGTAAGCGTTTGCCCCGATATGTTAGCCCATGGTCAGTAGCTACTGGGTGATATGGAACCCATTTGACATTTGATGCTTCTGAGTGATAGTAAAAATAGCAGCCTTTCGGTTCAGAAGATCAGGTGTCTGCACTGGTGACTCAGGGGATGACACATGCCAGTCAGCTGAAGGACTGGAGGTGGGAGCCTAATTGAGTTGTGCCTAACTGTGTGAATTGCATCGACAATCAAACACCTAAAACTCTACAGCCCTGACAGGGTATGAGGGAGAAAAATGGTGGCTGGGATGACTTAGTGAGGACAAGTACACCAACCAAAATTAGCATCAAAGAAGGAGAGGGATGGGAGTTCTTCTCTCCCTCTGTCATTAAAAATCAAATTAAAAATCAAATTAAAAATTAAGAATCAAACTGTAGATGTGGTGCCTGTGTGAGGCTGGGATTCCAGCTGCTGTCTTGAGCTTAGTGTCTAAACTGTCTAATTAGACTGGACAGCAGGGAGAGGAAGGGGGACTGGGACAGAAAGGCAGAAGGATAATAGTTTCCTAGGAAAGTCGGCCAGTACTTACTAGTGATTATGCTTTAAGAGAAATGGGAGCATTTTGGGTAAGGAAAAGTTTCCCTGCAGTATTATTCGATAGTCCACAGAAAAACACAGGAAGATAACACAGCTAAAGCTCTTGGCTCTTTGGTATAGACACTTGCTTGCCTCCTGTCTGAGACTGGTAAGAAAAATGTTAAGGTTATCATCTCTAGTAAGGCTGAATTTAGAATCAGGACTAGGATGACATTACTCTAATTTCAGCACTGCAGGCAGAAAAGATGATCAGCCCAGATTAGGAGAATTACCCTAGTGAGGAGCAGCACTTATTTGAATAGGGGAATTAAATACAGAAAATATAATCTAAAAATACTTCAAAATACATTGTAGAGCTCATTGAAAGTGCTTAAACCTTATTACTAGGTCTGTGCTTAGATTTATTGAAATATGCCCGTGGGTTTTTGCTCTTGTAGTCATCCCAACTTGATTTCAGGTACTACTGTTGCTGGGCATGATTTGGACATGAATCAGGTGCCACAGGGATGCTAAACTTATGGTTATATTCTAAAACTATTATTATCTTCCAATTTATATTATGCAGAAATACATTGTACCAATTATATAGCTTTATATGAGAAGAATTGGACTATGTCATGAATAAAAGAAAGCAACTCACATGCAATCCTTTCCCATCAAATACAGTCACATTCATTAGTCTTTTCATACTCCCCTTTCCAAGCAAAAAATAATGTCTGAAAATCCAAAACAGTCTAAAGTTTTGAATTTTGCATATCTTTTTTCTTGCCAGTAATACTGGGAAAAGGCAATAAATTATGAATGTGATGTTTAACCAGGAGATGGATTATTTAAATAGAAAAAAGTTCAAAATTATTCAAACTAAAGGTTGAGCTCCATTTTAAAAATAATTTGTAGGCATTTTAAAAAATAAATTGTTGGCATATTTCTCTACTTGATCAACCTTAATGGATCTAAAGAATAAATTGAAAAGGAAAATAAAACACATCAAAGATTCCTAACAAAATTCAACACTTTGGTGAATATTTATATTAACAGCTTGAATGTATTCAAACTAATACTCAAAGCCAATATGTACATTTTAAGAACATCCTGGTTTTTTCCAAATTAAAATTTTGTTCTGCAGGTTTTAGCCATACACTTGAAAATACCCAACCACCCAATTTTGTTACATATTTAGAGAGACATGCCAAATTCAGGAGTGTCTTTGTGTACCTTGTTTTGCCAGAGGAATGTTAGCTTTAACACAGGCAGAATCATTAACCAGAGATAAAATTCTCAACTCAATGTATCTGTTTCTTAAACAAAAGATATTGCCCAAGAAAAGAAGTAAATGAGAAGAGGCCCTGCAGATCAAAGTTGCTGCTCTCCATCTTTTGTGTGGGAGGACTGCCAAATGAATGCAATTCAACAGCCTATTTGCATCAACCCAGCTTAAATATCCACTGAGGGAGCAGGAGTCTGGCGAGCTCTGTCAGCAGGTTACCTTGCCATTGTGAAAAAGCAAAGCAACAGCGTGCTAGACATAATGAGACAAATGTTGTGCATTCAGGTCTGCAAAGTCTTTTCTTGCCAAAGGAGAAGAGAATATTGGCCTGCATTAACACTTTAGATATGCTTCATCTTTACATGGCCCAGTCAATTACATTTTCTTCACTGAACTGTTAAAGGTGCATTTATGAATACAGTAAGTCAAGCCTGTGAAAAGATTAAAACCTTATTTCTTGTATATTATATTTCATGGAAAAGAACATGTTAAGAGTATGAGTCATCACTGCCTGTGATTAATACCACGACTGCAGCAAAAGTGTCTTGGTTCATTTAATGGAAATCAGATATACCTTGTTGCAGGTTTCACATGGCATGTATGAAGAGGCCAGGAAACAGAAGTGGCATGGAGGCAGATGTGAATGAGACAAAAAATACATGGTTCTGCAGAACAAGCTTCTCCACATCAAAAGGAAGAACACTTGAGCAGCGCTAAAAAGGAAATTGTGACTTCTACAAGCTTATGAGTTTGTAAAAGTTATGAGCTGTAGAAATTTGTTTGCAAAGCCTGGAGCATTCCCTGAGTTGCTATAGAGAGCAAAGCTGGGGCAAGGGAACAGCCTGACAAGTGCCTCACAGAAGCAGCCAAAGGAATGGCGCAAGAAGGAGTAGGTGCAGTTCTAGCAGCCTGCTGTTGCTGCTGCCAGCACATACGAGGAAATTTAGCAAGGTGCCCAGGAACACCAGGCAAGGCCTGGCAGGAGGAACAGGAAGGCTGTGGACAGAGTGCAGACATTGTATTTTGCTACATGTCTGGTTCAATGAAATAACCTGACACCTCTCCTTTCTTATAGATTCAGACTCTTCTTTTGCACTGATACACTGGCAATTGCTGCCATCTGTCTGAAGGAATATGACAGCAACCTCAATATTTCATTTAGCTGGCACAATGGATTCACACATTGTGAATATGTGTAGCCATATAGTAGTCATATCATTATCACTGCTTTCTCCACCACCTGTAAGTGGTCTTAAGTCCCTTCCTCTGCTGCAGCTGGAAGAGTAACCCTAAGGCTGATCTAAATTATTGCTCTCCAGAGTTGTCATGGTAACAGGAACTGGCTGAGCAACCCAGGCATTTTCTCTTTTCCTTGAACATATTCTGAACACTACATTTGGAAGAGGGATTGCAGATGTGCCATCCCCACAAGCTTCCTCTCTGTCTCATAGAGCATCATCAGGTTCCCAGCTACATCAGACTTCTGCCTGCTTTGCAACATGTGAGTGGCACATCTCTGCCAAAAAAGGTTTCCAGAATCTGCTGCATGACTTTAGCGGTCAGAACTGTCATTTTACATTTGGTATATCGACAGAAACATTATGTTTCCAAATATCACTTCACTGGAACTTACTAAAAAACTTGTGGAATTTTTAAAATACACCATGTCATAAAAATTCAACTTGTTTCAAAACACGTTTTTGTGTTTCCTTTCCAGAAGTATTCAAATTAATCACTCACTACAAAAGAGTTTTAAAAGATAACTAAAAATAAGTAATCGGTGAGGAAAGGAAGCCTTCTGGATAACAAAATCAAAATAATTATTTCTGGAGCCTCCTGTTCCTACCATAGAGACATTCTTTGCATGAACTTAAATGTTTATTAATATTGTGCAACCTGCATGTTCCTTCACTTGGAATTTGTCTTTCTTTAAGATTATAAAGTATTAAAAAAATAAAGAAAGATGAGCATGTTTATCCAGGTTATCTAGATAGTCAGTTGTGATAGTAGAATGGGTCTGAATTTGGTTAAAGGAGAAAACAGAGACAAAGAATTCTTCTTAAAGAGAAAAGGGCTGACCGTGGCTTTGCCTTGGATTTTTCATGCTAAAGGTTAGAAGGCATGAATGTCTTCTGTAAGAACTTTGTGGATGAGGCTCTGCTGATCATAAAAAAACCTGCTGGATTAGCCTTTTGAGTCTGGGTGGATCAGTGGAGAATGGGTTTAATTTTGCACATTTAACAGATCACTGAAACAGATGGTAGAGAGCTGAATGGCATATGACTGTAGCTAATGGAGCATTGCCTGCACAGCTCTACTCCAGATTCTGGTCTGATGGTTAAAATATTTGCTGCCTGAAGTGGATAAGTGGAGAAGAGTCATATACAGTGCTACCAATGTACAGTTTTTAAAGTCAGGGAGCTGGAGCTTGTTATGACAAGCTGCCCAGCTCACTTTTACACAAAATACCTCATTTATGGAGAAATAGTATCGCCAACATTCCTAACACTAGGATTTGATTCCCTTATCATATGCAGTGTTTGTAATATTAGTCAATTCTTCCCATTCATCTAACACGTTTCAGCTCCACATTCAAGGATTTGAGTACATGAATCCTTCCACATAAAGAGCAATTATCTAAGAAAATGACCTAACGTTATTTTCCTCCTTCATACCAGTAGTAATTTAGCCTTTGGTTCCTGTTTCAGCAAAAATAGTCCTATTGCTTCAAAAGATCTTTACTCTTAACACATGCTCAGCTATCATGGCTGCCGCTCCAAAAAAAAAAAAAAAAATAAAGATTATCAGGAACAAAAGAAAGAATATTAACAGTCTTTATATTACTGGAGCACTAAGAGATATAGTCAAATATTTACTGTGCTCAAAATAAGTCCATAATAACCAGAAAATACTTAGAATCAAAGCACTGAGCAAATTAATTTAGCTAGGGAGAGTAAAGAGCAATGATTCAATGCAGGTTTATAGTTAAAGATATAAATTTTGTGATTCTTATTCCACCATATTAAATATTTGAATTATGTGCATTTTTAGAAATGCTCATAAAGTCTGTAGAGAATGGCAATGAATATTCTCCAAGTGCAAAACAAAGAAAATTTCACACTCCTGGAGAAAACTGTTGCACAAAAATACAAGTGAAGGATTTTATGTGTACAGCCCTTCTGGAGAGAGGAGGAGGAAGAGGAATCACATAAAAATACTTCTCACAGTCTAATCTCATAAATGTGGTGACTGGATGGAAAAATGCCATTACTTACACTTACTTTCCATCAGAAAGCTCCTTCTCATAGCTAAGCACAGCAGCCCTCTATTTTTGTGTGCACAAGAAATGGTACTGTCAGACTTCTGCTGTGCAGAATGTATTATCAGAGCAGTTTGCTTTTATTGGTTTGAGGGTTGGGAGGCTGGTTTGATTAGTTGCATAGCAATTTATTAAATTACAAAATCGTGTCTTCTAAGTTTGGAGAGCATTTTCATAACAAAATAAAGAATAATTTTCACTTAAAGACAGCTTTTAAGTGGCTTACTTATAGACTAAAGTAGAAATTGTAATTGCTACATCTATCCAAAAGCTGTCTACTTTCTCTCTAGTCCTCTAATAAAGGAAACAGATCTATTGACCATCTGATGACTGCCATTTCTCTTGTTTTTCCAGGCATCCAGGCTTTCTAATATAGCAGTCTACAATGTAAAAATAATCTTCTATAGGGTGACATAGAAAAGATGTCTTGTCACAGCCTCTTGGGAACTTACATGAAGATTCTACAGAGACTAGAACTTCCAAGACAGTACATAGCAGAAACGGGAATTTCTTTTGTTTTCTGTTTAGGAAAGGATATACTCCAAGTACTCATACAGGATGCAACAAACACATGCTCAGAGATATGAGTATATATGTATACATATATATACACAAGTATACAAATGTTTATATATTTACATATGTGTATATAAATGCATATATATCGGGTTACAATTTGTCTTTATGCAAACTAAATTAAATGGAATGGAAATTTCTGAGCTCCTTTATGATGTTTTTATCCATACACAGTTCTCATTCACTTACTTAGTGACGTAAAAACCTTTGCAATAGAGCAGCCTGGAAAAGTTCCTGCAAGCTACATTCTTGATCCTTGCAAATTTAAGGGAGATTATAACATGAAAAATATTATATTAATCTGCAGTTTCTTCTCTGTAATTCCAGTTAATTTTTCATAGTATAAGTATTTAGCATATAAAACTCTGCTGATTCCCAGTGTGGTTCGGGGGTTATTTGACATATAGGAAATCTTTATCTGTGCACTCCAAATACACATACCACAGGGAGAGAGGCCTGACACCTCAGGCAAGGTGACAGCTCCCAGAGATATGTACATTTATCTGATATTTCATCATCTTCTTTTCAAACTCTTTTTTTTAAATAATGATCTCTTAATCAATACAGACAAGATGCTTTGATGGCAGCCTGTTACTGGACATTTTCCTACTTGTCTATTTCAATGCTTTCCTTAGATACTGACTCTCACACCTGTTTCATAATCCAGTTCCTCCTCTGATTTGGAAAAAAGGTAATTAATATGATTATTTTCTGTTCACAGTTATGCTGTTCTTGAAATTTTAACAATACAAAAGGTTAAGCAACAACTGAAATAGCCCTTTAACTCATCTATTTTCCTTCTTCTTCCTGAGAAACACTCAAAGTTGATGTAAGAGCATTTTACTCTGACCTCAGTATGCTCTGATGCCTGTTTTGACTGTAGTATTTTGAACATGTGAGTTCTTTGTAAGATTTTGTCAAACAAAATCTTCCATTTCCAAGCTGGGTACCCGACCTCTGCTACTGCAGAGACAGCCTGTCGCCCAGTGAATAATTGTACAACAGCTGGGGAGATTGGCCTTTTGGATTGCTACAATGACCAGGATGAGAGAGTTCAGAGCATGCTTTGCATATTGGAAACATATGGTCAAATACTAGATCCCAACACAGAGCAAGAAGATAGAAAAGGGTCTCCCTAAAAATATGTCATATCTCTGGACTAAAGTTTCTTCTGATTCCCTACTCCTTTTTCCCACAGACTCCACACTGAATTTTGAGAACCTTTCCTAAAATATGATAAAAAACCCACCAAAAAATTCTCTGTTGACTCAGCACTGAACACCCAATGCTTCCCAAAGTTTTAAAGATCCAATTTATTGGTTCATTGCCTGACCAATTGGCTCATAAGAAGATGTGGAAGGGAGGGAGTATGAAAAGTGTTTTTCTCTAAAGCAGCTTTCTACTTTCTATCATTTTCTAAAGGCTTGTCTAACCAGGGACTGCAATACCAAGAGTATCTAGAGTCCACAGGGAAAAAAATACTGCAGGATTTTCTGAGTGGTTTCTGAAACCTCTTTTCTAATAACACCACACGACTTCTCCAACTCTGTTGACTCTACCACATAGAATATGCAATTTTCTGCAAATTTACTGGTAGCTTTGCAGGCTGGACGTGTAGCAAAGCAATGGAACTGATGTGTTGCTTCAATCAGGATTTGCTTCTAAAGATGTATTTATTTGGCATAATTTCAAAATACACAGGAAACTTCAATATAGTGATGAGTTTGCTTTCATCTGAAATTAAAGGTATTTATCCTACTCATTGTTATAGCAAAATCAAACTGCAGAATTTGAATTTTGCTTAAAATACTTTGCTTTACAACAGTTTTCAGTTTGAGAACTGGAATCAAAATTTAACCAAATCTGCAGCTTTCTGTTCTTCCAAATCCACAGAAAAGCTCAGCTCACAGCAGACCTCAGAAAGTTCAGGGCACAAATGCAGACAGAGCTCTTTAACAAATAATACCCTTTTACCCAGCTGAGCTGAAAGGAGCTATGAATCACCCAGGAAGCCTGACACACGTGTTCACTGCCCAGGAGGATCAAGGGCCAGAACACCTCTACTGTAGCAGTAGAACAGCTACTTTTAAAAAGCACTGCTCTCCAACTGTCTTCCCTTACCATGCCAGATTTCTGTGACTGTTTGGGCTGAGGTACCGTAGAGCAACCAAGTACATTTTGACGCTGGAAAGGAAGAATAAAAACTGTCACCTTGAAAAAGCAATAAAACTGTATGTGAAGTAGCAATCAACAAGGATGATACAATGACCTCTGAGCTGTTTGGATAATGTTTTGGGAACTGGCACTGCATGGAAGTAAATTTTAAAATACAAACAATAGAACGAGATTTCTTGATGAGCCTTCTGGGTACGCTGGAGACAGGGAATCTAAGTCCATTGGTGTTTTAAGCATCAAAGCTCAAATACTCTAAATGATCAGGAGCCTAAATTAGTTATTTTTATTACCATATTTTAATTCATAGTAACTGTAACACAATTTGCATACAGAATATCAAAAGAAATAGGTCATGGTAAATCTACACCTATACTTTTTAATTGGCAAAATTCTTCTGAACTGTCAGCTTAAAAATGCAACTAGAGGTATTTTTTAGATTATGTATTTTCTTATTTACTTATTTCTAGAATAGTATGGAAAAACTCCAGGGTCATTTATTTTAAGCCACAATTTCTGGCAGGTTGTGAATTAACTTAGATTGCAAAGTCACCTTGAAAAGTTCAACTAATTTTGTGGAAACTAGTTTTTTGTAGAAAAAGAAATAAGGAATTAAATACTCTAGAAAAACAGTGCTTTGAGTATTTTTTTCTTCGAGATGACCATAAGAAACCTCTGGAGTTCTTACATCCTGTTGTGTGCCTGTACCCCTGCCCTCTCTATCCCCTTCCAAACATTACAGAACAATGTGAACTAACTGGGTAGGATTCTCCTGTCTAAACATTGATGTCTAGAGAACCTAAGCAGAGTTGGCAAATACAATACAGCAGATGTAGACTTTGACAGCATTAGATGTTATGATTGTGACATAGGAAGGATGTAATGCTAAACTTCTACAGAACCTTCCTGAACAGATAGGAAAGTGTCCAAAAGTAACTTCCTTACATGAAATCTCAGGGAGTGGGAGATGTAAAACAGAGAATAAATAAATGCTGATGAAGAGAAAACAGACACGAGTATATACACATAAATAAATCTAAATAAAATGAAATCTTCATGTCACTTGTATTAAATACATTAATCAAAACTGACTTGATACATTCAGTAAACATTTAATTCAAAGAATTATTCCTCTGTGTGCAATTTATGAAAATTAATACAAAAGTGAAATGGTTATGGGGTTTTTTTAGAATACAATCTAACAGAATAAGTTTAACACCATTGTGAAAATTTTAAATCAACCTGATATTTCAGGGAAAAAAACCCATCAGATAAACTATTTGATAAAAAAATCCCAAAACCTTCACATTTTGAAAGTTTCCACCTAAACGTAAATATTAAAAATTTTTCTGTAGTACTGTATGCATTTAGTGGATGTAATGCAAAAATAGAGATGAGCATCTAAAGTCTCTTAAAGTCTCACACTCTCTTATGTTCTGAGATGTACTATTAAATTATACTTTTGGTATACTATATTCATATTGACTACTTTATATAAATATATACACTAAGTCAGCACATGCTTCTCTTATTTTGAAAATTCCAGTTAAAAGTATGTATGTGCTGAATAATACTCAAAAGAAATTTATTGAAGGAGTTGGAAGAAAGGATGGAGAGAAATATAGCAGGAAAAAAAAGGAAGAAAAAGCTACTTTTTGCTGAGGGATTTTTGAAAGCACTCATTTCTGAATCGACTCCTCTTGAAGTTGATGATAAAACTCTTACAGGTTTTTGTGACAAAAAGACATGTCCCCAGATCTTTTGAAATTTTCTTCCTATCAGTCTAAGTCACCCTACTGAAGAGTTGCTTCTGTGACTTCATGCTTAAAAGAACAAAAGAAAAGTCTATTCTTCTGAGACTATGAGAGCAGAGGCAGAAGGAGTGAAAGAATAATAACAGAGCAAGAAATATAGAGTTAGAATTTCTTTTACTGTGCAGCTGAAGCCACTGGAGCGGCACATGCCATGTAAGAAGGAAACCCAGGAAGTTTGTTAATATTTGTGTCCTCTGGAAACATATGCATTACATTATTTTATAGGCGCTGCTCTCATTATATACTGGGTCCAATAGTATCATCATAAAACAAGAAAAAAAAATTATACATAGATAAGGAATCTCTCAGATCCTTTTAGTTCTCAGGTACTAGGAAGAGTTGATGTATTGTTGTACTTTCTGCTTTTATACAAACAAGGCTGATGTAATTATTCCCTAGGAATGATTTAGGGGAGTTGGGTAGCTTACCTGTTTTTATCACTCTGTTACTGCTTTCATCCTAAAATTAACTTTATCTTGCTATTTTATAAATATATAGTAATGAAAATTTCAAATTTAAAATAAAGTCTTCTGATAACAGGATATTATTTTCATCAACCCTGCAACTTCTATGATGACTTTGAAAGCAAATAGTCTCTTGCATGAACTTTCTAATTAACAGTTAAAAAGAAACTGAATGTACTCAATAAACTCTGTGACTTGAATATCTCATCATGTAAGCATCCCTTTTCCAGAACTGTAGTCTTAAGTCCTTAGAAATCCCACTGTGTTGGTGTTTTCTGTGTCTTCCATACATGTTCTGAAAGCTTCCCTTTTACTCATTTCTTAGCTACATCAAAACTAAGTACTGTAAACTACAATCAATTTTGCTGAGCCTTTGCCATCCCACATACAGGCTTTTGGGGTCCAACAAAGGAGTTATGTCTAAGCACCAAAGGATAAGGAAGTATGATCAGCAAATCAGAAGTCAGACACATAATTAAACATTGCATTTCAGCCATGGTTTTGTAGTAGTTCTGGGTGCCTGCCTGTGTCAACTCACACAACTAGTATAACCATTTCAAAACTGCATAGAAAAACACAAAAGAGTTAAATATTTTGTTTCTGGAACTGTCCTTACCAACATCATATATAACAATATAAGTTTTCAAAGCTTATATTTTAATGACTATAATATAAGTTCTATTAGTAGACATCTGAGATATGGCAATAATTCCTTGACCTTAGAAAGTCAATATAATTATACTCTCATACTTTTATAAGTTATAGCCCAGTACCAACTGACTTTTAATAGTTACTACATAACAGTATTTTACATTACAAATGCTTAACACAAAATAGTGCATATTGACCACAAAGCGTGTCAGAAATACAGCTGCATGTGATTTTGTTTTGCAACAGAGATTGCCAATGCCAACAAGAATACACAGCTGTTGAAAACAACAGACTTCTCAAGACAAAAATTACTTCATTATTACACATTCATTAAGGCTGGCAGGGTTCTTTCAAAGGAAGTGCTTTCATTTAATTAACAGCTGGAAAAAATATAAACTTGGACACTTTGCTGAAATGTAGTTTCCCAACATCACATCCCCTCATTTTGAAACCTTTCATAAAAGGTACTATTTTAGTTAGGCAGAGCATCATTGTCAGGATTCCTAGTGCCACGTAAAAAGAATATGCTAAAATGGATGGGAAATTCCAATGAAGCTAACTGTTGTTTTGGAAATCACATTTATAGGGTCATTATTTCTGGAATCACAATCCTCAAATGAATAGGACTGTTCAAAGTACATACAGTGAATAATCTAGATACCTGCTGATTCTCATCCAGCAAACTGACCCTTAAGAAAGACTGAAAGAGAATACAGGCTACAATCTCAACCTTTATTGCTATGTCATGAATTAGTTCAAGATTATTATGCAACATATTCAGCACGTGCTACAGTAATTTAAAAGGTTTTGATAATTTTTTTATTATTCCCATTTCAGTGGAGAGCAATTAGATCCTAGTAATCCTACTAAGGGAATGAGAAAAACTTTTTTATTTTCCTTCCTTCCTTCCTTCCTTCCTTCCTTCCTTTAATTCTTTTTT
>VXBS01007396.1:117130-147503 GCA_013400255.1 Sitta europaea
CTTCCTTCCTTCCTTCCTACCTTCCTTCCTTCCACCCTTCCTTCCTAATAATATAATAAACATTCAGGCAACTTCTCTTGTAGGTGCTCCCAGCTGATGTGAGACACCAAAGGACCAGTGGAGTTTTAACCAAGTAAGAAAAGATGACTAGGATTCTTGGCAAATGCTGTGATTCCCTCAGGACACAGGGAGACCAACCTCACCTTAGAAAGAAGAAATAGTGATGCTTTCTGCTTTTGTTTGACACACAAACTTGCTAATTTATGACTGCTGACTGATCATTAAAACTCCCATGGTGTTGATTCTTTGCTCTAGATATTCTTCTGCATCACTTGACTTGCAGATCAAAGCAGCTTAGGGAAAACTGTCCTAGAGCATGTCCAGACCTCTGTCTATGGAGGAGCCTGATGTTTACATGGAGATGACTGCCATGTGGATAAAAGGAGATTCTAGGTAGTTAAGTTTTCTGTTCTATACCTACAGAGTCAAAAAAAAAATAAATTGCATTAAGGTTTTGTTCTCTGCATGTGTTAGTTTTCTTTTTTTTTCCTTGAAAAGCAATTGTTAGAGAAAATTCATCCAAGACTTTATTCCTGTAAAGTTAAAGGCATGTCTTAAATATAAAAGCTGAGTATACACTAACTCTGACAGAAGAAAAAATACGGATCAGTCAGCAATCAATAGAAGAGTCTGGCCTTCTGCATTTGAATCCTGTAAGGCACTGTTCCCAGGTTTGTTAAAACATCTCCCTCCCTCTGTTCCTTCTTCCTTTGAAGTAAATTTCTTTCTCCTGCTATTATTGCTGTCATTGCTAAATTATATATGCTCTCATGTTCTAAAAACTCTGCATCAGGCACAGTAGTCAAGCACCATTTTCTTCTGTAGCCTACAGCTGTATGAAACTCAGGTTTTCCTGAGTTTTCAGGTAATTCTGCCTCCTTGAATGCCTCGCCTTTTAATTATGCATCCCCCAAAAAGAAGGAATATCCTCCACTCAGTGTGCTGGAATAAACTAGATTTGTTCTAATTCTACAGTATTAGCCCCCAGCATGTCTTCCACAATGGAAAGATTGTCCATGGTTCAGAATTAAATTTAGGAGAATCAGACCAAAAAATCAAGGTACAATTTGTACACTGCAAAATTAGGACAATCTCCTGAAATACTTAAATCTGCCAGAACATCCAGCTTCTCTTTGGAAAATATAAGTACCTTCACTAGCTGAGGTCTCAATAATATAAAACACTGAAAAAAAGAAAAAGCAAAAAATAAAAGTATACTGAACTGGAAAGGAGGAGTCATTTTTGCCTGAATATGATCTTTAGGTAACCAGCTAAAGTTCACAGTAAACACTGTAGCTTTGACTTAAATGAAGCAGACCTGCAATCTTAGAAATAGAAAAGTGTTGTCTTGGTTTGGTTTTTTTTCTATTTAGGTCTGTTCTTTCTGTAGTAGTTCACAACATTAACACAATCAAATAAATATAATGTCTGTTTGTCTATAATCATGTAGCAAAAGACCAAAACACAAGATAAAGGAAATATATTCCCACCTTTTGTAGGAAGATAATAGAATTATACTGAAACCAACCAGAATGTTTTTTAACAATTCTATTCTAGATTTCTGCAGTTTTCCACTTCAAAGTTAAGCAACTGAATCTAAAGGCACTTCACAATATAGGAGGAATCTGGAGTCTTTTAAAAGTGGTTTACTGGAAATTGGGAAATTCAAGGAGTTCTTTTAAAATAGAAGATTAAATGGGAAGTGTCAATATCCATCTATTGATCTGGTGCTAAGGAGACAAAAAGACATATTGTTGCAAAAAAAAACACTGAGCAATGCACCTTTTTTTCAGATCCAAACCCCACCAAAGTCAAAGTTTTTTACATTGTTCCAAGTAGGCTTTATATCAAAGCCAAAGGAAAAGGGTGCAGCCAGGACGGACACAAATGCAAAGTGCACATTTTGGGGAAAATGTTGGTTTGGGTGTACAGATTGTATTAGTTCCCACCAACACCAGAAAAATGGATGCAACCTTTTCCAAAATACAGTCATAGTTCGGCTGAATAAAATGGTCTTTTCCTTCTAACTTCCCAGACAAATAGATGTCTGTCTTTACTTGCAAACTGTCAGTCATGCTGCAGTGAGCACAGACATCATGAGTCATTCCTCTTTGAGCTCTAATCTCTGCTCATAGCGACAAATAAGCTTCAAAAATCAATCTGGTTCTGACTCTTCCTATCTTTGGGATTTTTTTTTTAATATTAAGTAAATGTATTGCATGTTTTAGGTACAAAATTAGAGGACATAAAATTGTAAGTATAATTAAATGAAATGTGAAACAGCTTGGAGTGCCCCTCTAATGGTATTACCATCTTGTAATAAAAATGTAAGCTAAATCCCAGACCTTTAGAGCATTTTTTAGGTTACTATTCTAGGCTTATGGCAGCCTAGTTATGACCTTTTATAGGCTACTACAAATTGTGAAGCAACACAGTGCATATCTCTTCTACAAGTCGAAAGTAGATACATACATTATAAATGTCTTGAACTATAGTAAAAGGATATACAAGTAATGACTTGATGTACAATGTGTTCTCCAAATGGTTGCTATCTTCCCACACTCATTCTATTATTTCCCAAGATGTATTAAACAGGAATATTAGTTATCTTGTATATCACCTATATACCTATCGTGTTAGGGAGTTTCTTTGCCACTAGGTTTTGTGGCAATAACTATTCCACTAGTTTCCTTAGTCAGAAACCTTCCTCCAAAAGAGTAAAAAGAGGTCTGCCAAAACAGAATTACTTTCCAGAGTGTCAGATTTAAATATCTGAGAGAAATTAATATTCCACATTCTAACCAATATCCTTGTTTAATATGAGAATAAATGTTTATTCTGTAACTACCTCTGTCATGGGATCCCCCATATTCTGAAAAAATACATCCACTTTGATTTTGATTGTAAATTCAACAAAGACTTACAGATCACCATCAACTGAAATACCTTCCTCCTGAGAAATTTCAGTAAAAATTTTAAGTCACCCTAGAGAACACTAGCAGAAAACCAGTAGTCCCAATTAACCTGCAGGTTTGCTACTGTTTTAAATACTTTAGTTGAGGATAGAATTTTGCTTGAGAATGGGAATAACTACATGACCGAAAATGACACAATTCCTGCTTTGTGAAGAGAAGCAGGAAGAAGAAGATTTTCTTTTTATCAGAAGAAAGCCATTCCTGTAAAAGAATTGCTTATTTTCAGAGTTAAGTGCACACTTGGCTGATGACATTTTTTTACCACTATGGTCATGATTGTAAAAGTGGCAAATCTAAAGATGACCTTAGAAATGCAATGTATTGTTTCTCTATTCTCCTCCTAGCCTTGCTGCTTAATTTGTTTATCTCTCTTACATAGGGTCTTTTACATAATCTGTATGAAAGCAAGGTAGTTCTAAAATCAGGTTTAATTGATGGAAAAACATGAGTTTCAATCCAAAAGTATCATTTATACGTTTCAGTACCAAAAGCTGCTGTTAATTTCCCTCAGGATTTGAGTAGCCTTCAATTGCATTTTCACTTCTTCAAATGAGCAAAGGAAATTAAGAAAGAAAATACTGAACTTTAGTACTTACATTGAATGCAAAGGTGGATTTTATTTTTATGAGAGGTAATTACAACATTCATGAAGTGGGAAAGATGTGTGAGAAGAGTGCTACAGCAAAGCTCTATACTGCAACCCCTGCCAAAAAATCCCTCCACCTGTTAATCTTTCTGCAAGAAATTTCAAGTCTGAGCAAAAGGAAGTAAGGTGCTACACTGTGTGAGTTTGATATAACATTGTTTCTGACACCGAAAAGGAATGTGTCAGCACAAATATGAAAACCATAAGTAATAAAAGCCTCAAATAATAATATATGCACTCTCTCTGTCATCATTATGCACCATCATTTATGGATGTGACCATGCATTCTTGCTGAGTCCTCTGGCATGTGTCCATTAGGGCCATTTACTGTCAAGTAAGCATTCTCCTTCGTGGTACTGGTGAGCCTTTCATTGCTCATCAGAGAAACCTACAGAAAGATCCAAAGATAATGGATATCTTGGAAGCTGACTGTAAAAAAAATTCTAAAAAAAAAAAAAAATTATGTCCTTTTGGGCATTTTTCTAAATTAATTTCAGATTTTGGAGTGCACACGTGGACAATCTCAGAGAACAGTATTAATCAGAGCAAAGCTGAAACCACACCCACAGTATAGGTTCAGGGGATATGAGAAAGAGTGCCCTTGAAAAGTGGATTTCAGGAGGGTTATCATAACTTTTGGCTTGAATTGTGGTGCATAAACCCCTAAAAATCAATATAGAGTGACAGTAGTGAAGCTGTGCATTCAATGCTATAACTTTTTCTCTGAATGTTCCCAGTTCTTAATGTTAGCAGAAACTTTTCTCTGTTCAATGACTTGTGAGAAAGCAAAGGTATCAAGTGAATCTCCAGCCTTTTTCTCTAATGTGCATTATAGCTGTACAGGGTTTTAGGAATATCCAGAGAAGTGTAATACAAAGAGAAGGTGTTGTAGGACAAAACTGCTATTGTCTTCCACTGCAAAGGCTTTGCAAAGTGAATAACCCACAGAGTTGCTGGACTTCTAACTGATGCCAGGCTAGAATGGAAAAGCATTTATTATATCATTTATCTCCACTGGAAGCAAATACTTCTCTGCATCAGAAGAGTGGTGAAAATACATACACTTATACAAACACACAATTATCATCTTTGCAATTCAGACCTAAAGTGACTTTCAGTGTAACCCAGGCTGATTGACAAAGTCAATGAGAGCTACTGACAGATGGACCACACAAACTGATTAACTTTTGTAGGGGAAAAAGAAGTTTTCTTAAAATAAATGAAAAAGGCCATCCTGTCATACCAAGCAACATTTGGAGGTCTACATTTCAAGTACTGTGTCAACGTGAGAAGTCTTTATTATACTCTCAAATTCTTCATTATTACTCTCAAAAACAGTAGGAAGAATTATCTAAAGTAACAAAATCTGTATTTTATGATTCCTCCATCCAAGTTTGACACTCATGAAAAAGTTATTTCAGTTTTAAGTGGAAAGCAAAGGTACAGCACTGGATATAAAATAACAATTTTTTTCACTATTATTTCCAAGCTGCATAGCTGCCTCCCTTCAATTTGAACTTCATTGTACTCTGTTGTTATTGCATCTTTTACTAAAGAAGTGTGATTCACAGCTTGTATTAAACAAGTTTGAATCAATGCTGTGAATAGAGATTCGATCCTTTCTTCACAAATGCTGTTAATAAGATTTCTGGATTCATTCTGGCTGACATTTCCTGTCCCAAAGTAAGCAGTCCAGTGTAACCTCATTATCTGTCTTTCCTCCGTGGTCAGTGCAGTAGGAGAGATGCACAGATACCTTCATAGGCACATTTATATGGCTTTCCACTGTCACCTCTCTGAGGTGGCTTATTGTCAGCAGAAGTGAAGCCCACCTGCCTAGCAGTTGTCAGAGGTGTCAGTGAAAGACATTTGGTCTGACAGCCATGAAGCTCTGCAGAGCCCAACTACACAGCCTTCCACTCCAGCCTCACACCACTGAAACCAGGAACACAGAAAAAGAATGTGGAGTCAATTATTCACTTTACACCCTTGCAAGTCCCTATGTGTTAAGTAAAGAGCAACTTCTGAACTCCTTGGGAATGTGAAAATGTAATTAAATACATCAGGCTGTTTTTCAGATTTTTAGCAGAATACAATTTTACCCGCTTTAAAAATGTGTTTGACTAAGCCTTAGTTAGTAACAAATAAAAATAATTCCTGATGTTTTTCTAAAGCTTTCCTATGCCTTTTTTTTTTTTTTTTTGTGCGTGTGTGTTTTCCCTATTACCAGCGTCATGGTTTATTAAAAGAGCTCCATCTTCTGGCAGCTGATAAAGAACAATTCATCATAGATGAAGAAAGGCTTAAAATCATTTGCAGAATATAATGAAAAATTGATCCTGAATAAGCAATGTATGCAGCTGCATTCCACAGAGACTTTGTGACATTTTGATTTTATACTAATTTGTTACTTGATTGCTAACTTGATTTTTAACTTTGCCAGGGAATGTACTCATTATCAAATTAAAATAGAAGGGTGACATATTAGAACAATCCTGAAGAAGGGAAGTAAATATATAAACAAAGGAACTACTGAAAATTTATTTTGGCTTTTCAGAAAGAGCTGAATAAACATGATAAGCATATTCTTTCACATTTTGCCTGTTTTTCTTACCAGTAGCTCAATATTTAGAAAAGGTAGTCAATGCCAAAGGAGGAAGATGACATCTTGCACTTTATCATTTTTCACACTCATATCATCATTGATTTTATTACTAAGAAGCGTAGCTTCACTTGTTTTGCTTTTTTCTTAAGAGGGTGTGTTGGAGGAAATGTAGGCTGAATGTCTCTAGAACTCCTGTGGCTCTTCTCCCAGGTTCTACCAACAATGGCATATCTGCTCAAAGTCAAAGCACTACAGAGCTGAAGAAATATCAATTTAAGAGATTAATTACCCCTCTTTAGAGTGTTTATGATTAGAATAGTTGCATTAACAGTTTGGAGATTTTATGTAGTAATAAGTCCTTACATAAAGGATAACTGAAATGGTGACTAAATAACCAACTTCCATATTTTTAATCATCTCTATGTGAAAAGAAATAGCATGAAAATGGAGGGAGATCTGATTGTGGGATCAGTTTTTTAAATATCTCTGTAATACTGATTCTGTGTAGTAACTTGCAAAAGAAAGTTTAAATATTTTAAAGTTTGAAATGGGACACCTGTGATATTTCCACTTGCAGGAAATGCAAAAATAAACAATTACATAGGAATACTCCTTTATTTTATAGCCATTTCATCATTAGAAATTAACTACACATTAATTAAGTAGCATGAAAAGTGTTTTTCAGCCAAGTAATTACTGAATATTCACTCTGAAACAATATTAGAAAAACAGGGGGAAAATATGATGTATATAATTCATCAGACTTTCCTCCTGTATTTTTCTTGCCTTTATATTAATTCATCTTTGAAGCTGTATTTATTATAGATTTATTTAGAAAATCAGCTCCTTTCCAGTGACACCTCTAAAATCATACTTAGACCTATTAATTTAGTGCAGATAAGCTGGCGATAAGAAAAAAAAATTAGAGGGAGTTTTTTTTTAAAATCCAAGCAGTAAAGTCTATCATTCAGTTCTCACCCATCAGTAAGCTTCATGAAAATGAATCTGAATAAACCTCACTTGGTTATTCCTGTGTACATCAAGGATGGAGAGAAAATAATGCACATTATTTTATGTACTTAAAATCTTTCAGTTGAAATGAGTGTGTTTAAAGAAAAGGGATGTTATCTAAGGGTATTTCTGTCATATATTGGTCATTTTCTCTTTCAAAAAAATTTCTTTAGGTTTCAGGAGGTTATGAAGGTCTGAAAACTGAATATCAGTGAAGTATGTAATCATCTGGAAAATACCGGTGTAATGAAGAAAAGACATATTGTTCTAATAAAAACTAAGGTCTAGGCTACATGCAGCATGTAAGAAAGATCATGGTCAGGAAAACTAGATTCCAGTCTTTTCTCAGCTGGGTAATAACTGGCATGTATTTCATTTTCCCTGTTTCAGTTTCTTCCCCTTGAAAAATGTGATAACATCATTTGCCCCTCTAAAGCGAATTCTGCTTAAAAAAACATATCAGAGAGGTCAGCCTGACTTAGTAACTAGAATATCTGGCAGACCTATGATGTCTGGCAATCCATCATTCCTTTCTCGAGGCTACCCTGCTGTGGGGCTTCTGTGTGCTGCTCTCTGGCCTTATTACACTGTCCTGGACTGAGGCATTGTCTCCTGCAGTGTGGCTTGAGTGGTGTCTATTACTTACTGGGGAGCCACCCGGGTCTGGAGGGATATGCTTTATTAATTGTATTGTATTATTAATTAATTAATTAATTATTAATTGTATGCTTTATTACTTGTATGAATTATTAGTTGTAATTCAAATGATGGGCCAAAATAAATCACAGTGAAATTTCAATCATTTATCTGTAAATACACAGTTAGAAAAGTGGGGGAGTTTAGTTGGTCACATGGCTAAAAGTCAGGAAAGAGGACATTTTATGGCATACCTAAAAAATGTCAAATGCAAAAGAAACATAGTTTCAGGGAAAATTATGCTACTACAATATAAAAAGAAGGAGATAATGATACTGACTTTTTTTTCATAAATCACATTTCTTTAGATGTGTCTTTAGCTATTTATAAAAATATTTTCAAAGGTAGAGGGAACAGCAAGCTCTCAACTTGTTAAATACATCATTTTTTTTCATGCAAATTGTCTTCATAAAATATTTTGCTGTGTCTTAACATCTCTTATGAGTTCTAAATCATTGCTTCTAAATTTGGAAATAACTGTGATAATGTCAATTCTCCTTAATTTCCCATAGCACAGTTGTTTAACCCACTGCTGATTTTAATTCCTCTTATGGAGCTGTTAAGTCGGCAGGGGAGAGCCAGTGCTGGGCCTAGACAGAGGAGACCTCTTCCAAGGCTATCTTCTGAAAGAGAAGCTCTGTCCCAATGCTGTGCTCCATCCAGAATCTGGGAGCCATCAGCCCCTCACGGATTTATTTAACCCTCAGTTAAATTCGACAAGCAATTATAAATTAATATACATGGAGTGGCACAAAATCCCTCTTTAACTTTACAGGTACCTTACACTTGCCTGCTGCAGCCAGTGTAGGATGAGTTCCCCTACAGAATAAACAGGCTAAATCATCAAACAGGATTGGCTTTTAAAGTTGCACACATAACAGCCTTTCCCAGATTCTTCTGTGGCACTGAGGTGTCACTCTGGCTGCTAAGGGTCTTAAAAGCAGATATGTGAGTGTCCTCTCTGAACAGAAAAACTATTGCATGGAGGATTAAAAAATAAAAGTTTGAGTACCATGTTTTATAGAATTCCCATACTAAGGCTTTCTTCAGTAATAAACAACTTCCAATTAGTACATGTTTGATTAAATCTGTAGGAAATCCTGGAGAGAGACTGATGTGGTCAAGTATTACATTCCTGTGAAGTTTTGTATTACCATATCCCACCCTCCTTTTTGAAGTGCTGTGAAGTGGACATCTAGAGCTCTCAACATTCAGGAGCAAAGACAGAAGGGGACAAAAATATCACCCAACCAAAAAGACAAAAAACAGCTGTCCTGAAGAGTCATTAAAGAGCAACACCTCTACGCATGTCTGGAATCACACACACTCTCCTGTGTCCTTCAGAAACGATATAACACATCCACCTACTGAAATTCAACATCTCTTTTCCACATTATTTATTTAATTTTTATTACTGAAGCAGCATAATAAAGACAAGTTAAACATAGAAGCTTCAGGGACTTATTTCACAGTGTATCAAGCAATTATATACAGAAGGAGATGAAATAATAGTATCCTTAAAGTAACTTCCCACCCAGGGCCTGCAAAAGAAACTGCTGGAAGTTATAAAATAATGAAAATAAGAAAATTAGGAAGAAAAATAATTATAAAGAACTATCCAAGACTACCTTGTTCTAATGTTCTTTTCTTTGCTCTAATATTCTTTTCCCTAAGAGACTTGAACCCTTTGAAAAAAGACTAATAAAAATCAGGCAAAAAGGGGGGATGAGAGAGAGAGTGTTGTCATTTTTATTAAATAGAAAAGACTTATGAAGGATTAACTCTACTGTTTGTTATGCATATTAAAATATACTTGCATAATATATTGTATATTTCCATTCTCTACATATCTCTTTGAGAGAAGGGCTGTATACCAAAGATAAACAGATTAGAAATACACAGATACTGCAAATAAAGTCACGCATAGATGAAAATAAATGTAAGGTTGACACCAAAATATTAATTTGTCAGTAAATGTGTAATTGTAACTAGCCACAGATTTGGCAAACAGACAAAGAAAACACCCACATAGAGGAATTTCATGCCAGAAAATAAAGCTAAACTGAAGATAAATTGCACCCCATCAGCAAGTTGGCCAGGTATAGCAAAAGCTTGTGTTCTCTGGCCAGCAGGAACTCAGGGCCAGCCCACAGATTTGTTCTCTTTCTGACAATGGCACAACCCTCAAAGAAATCAGAATGTAATAAACAAATAAATAATCAAATAAACAAAAGAATGTTAGAGTTAATGTCAGAAAACTAAGCCCTGGCATTTTGCTAAAAGGACATTTTAGTTCTCAGCAGAAGACAGACGTGCTGCTGTCTTACACAGCCTTGACAGATCTTTATGGTGCTTTGAACACAAATTTCATGGGGAAAAGTTATTATTTATTTATGACAGCACAGCCTCCTATTGATGTCTGTACACAGATGGCACAGGAAAGGGTGGTGCCTGCTGATTTCTGCTCAGCTCTAAGGTTCCAAGCCCTTCCTTTGGAATGGAAGGGGCTGCTTCCAAAACAGACATCACCCAGAAGGACCATGTGTCGTTACCCTCGTCTCAGAGCTGAGGAATCATGGCCCAAGAAGCAAGTATACCAGCAGGTCTTGGTGTTCACACCAGAACTTTGCAGGAAAAGTAAAATATACCTATAGGGATCCCAAGCTTCTCTTAAGTATGGATGTCTTCAATTTACCTTTCTTTACTACTGGCAAGAAGGTTACCTCTGAAACCACAAAGGAATTTTCTCTTTTTTGGTAATTAATCTGTTTTTACTAGTAGATAGCTACTCATCTCTTTCTTTAAGGACCTAAGACCAGTTTTGGGCCATGCATATCCCTACTTAAAAGTGCAGAAGGTTAACAGAATAAAAAGTTAAAAAATCAAAGGAGGAAAATAATCATAATCACCCACTAAGCCCCAGCAATATGGGAGCACTGTTTGGCTTTCCAAGGGAAATAAAATGTGATGTGGAGCCCTGTATTACCTTCTAAGCTCCCATGTAATACTAGACTCCAGAACACTGTGAGATGCTGAATTTTGTTTTCTCTAACATTTGAGGAAGTTAGGGTTGACCTTATTGCCATGCACTGTAACCACTAAAAGGAAGCCTCCAGATATTTTTTTTAACAGATCATTATACTGAAAGACCAGTAAAGAATATTCTTCTTTTTAGGTGTGATGAGTTATATACATTACTAGAATATGAGTTAATTTAGACAAAGATGCTGTGCAATGCAACTTGCAATGTAGGTTTGACTCTTGCTACTGTTGTACTAGCAGAGCTATGCAGCATAGAGGACTGACTTCTATCTGCCTTCTCTGTCTCCATGCAGAATTACACTTTATATTTTCACTAGTAAGGAACTACAGTGTTTCAGTCAGATAAGGAGACTAGAACTGATGAACTACTTACTATGAACCATGTTATTATTTTATCTTATATATTGTTGTTGTGTTTGCAAAACCTCAGGCATGGATTTCATTCATAGTTTATATTTTCACGAGAAATTCCATCAAAATACAGGTCAGAAAAGGGAAAATTACAAGAATAGTGTAATAGTGCTATTTTTCTCTGGACAGGCATTTTTTTCTGCTTCACGATTGTGATGTCCACAGCATGAAACAGAGAGAGGCATTTCAAACTTCAGGAGTCTACTGGCTGCTATCAGACTGCACATGCTTCTGTGCACTGTAATATATGCTGAACACAGCTGAGTAGGACATCAGGCCTAGAGGAGACATCAGAAGCCAAATTATCACTAGTCTGTGTCAGAAGAGAATACCCGGATGATTTCTCTGCAGATGAAATTAAAATGAACTTATCTAAATTTTCAACACATTTTACATCTCCCTCAGACAGAAGAAAAAGCAAATTTACAGTAAGCAAAATATGCTACATGGCAAATATTTGAGCTAAGACAGGTTAGTGACTGAATTTATTAGGCAGAGATTCCATTAAAGAAAAAAAAAGCCATAACCGTTGTTGTGACTCCTGCCGTGAAACTATTGAAGATTACATATTTCATTGTAGAACTGAGGATGAAATTCTGTCATACTTTCATGTTGCATCATCCTTAACCATGCAAGATTTCCTTTTTTCTTCACCACCAAGCTTTTGACTATAATAATCCATTAAAAGTGGCACAGGCTTTTACAGAGACAAAAAACCAAAAAATGCATCATGACTATTACTAACTAAACAAAAGGCCACTATCATCTTCTCCATGTTAGCCTATGTTAACTTTATTTAAAATTCATAATAAATTTTTGAGTTAAGAGGTGGCTTGGATCTGCCAGCTTCCTAGAGTTTAACTTGGTTCATTTCTTTCTTTTCTCTTCATCAGACTACAACTGCATTTTAGAGAAGGCTATTTTACACTAATATCCTCCTAACAAATGAACCCAAGACAAGTAACTGTTTCTTAGAAAAAACCCTTTCACTACAGAGATGATAATGCAAAAGGAGCAGAGGCAGCAAAAGCACCTGCCATTTACTTAACTGAAAATAATATCTAGTAAGTTTGATAACTTCATCTCCCTCCAAGACCCCTTTATTATCTGTGGACTAGTTTTTTACATTGACTAAAATTATGCTCTTGGAAATAATCATGCAAACTGTAATTAGACTGAAGTTTTTACAAGCATTAGAATCCTTATTTCAGATCCTTCTAATATGTAGAGCCTCTTTTCCAGGGTCTCCAAGCCTCAAGCAAGTCTTGAGACACAAAGAGGGAGACCAAATTGTCGCTCTCTAAAAACAAGATGAGGCAGTTTGCCCCAGTGAAGACATTGCAAAAACCTACTCACCATACAAACTACAAATACAGAATTCACATTTTGGGAGAAGGAAGCTCCGTTGCCCTTTGTGCAACATTTCTGGCCAGATCTAGCCCAGAGAAAAAAAGTCTGCTTGAGAGACAGATGTATTAAACAAGGTCATCTTGATCCTTGCCTGGGCTGCCATCCCAAGAAATAGGGAACATTCTTACAAGCCTTAGGCCAGATTTTTCCTGTTAGTAGAGGCAGTGTCCTTTGCAGCCCCTTCCATTCTGGGACCCACAGGCAGGCTTCTTCTGTCACCAGTCTTCCCAGACTCTTGCAATATTCTGTAACACATGAAAAAGCAGAAGGACTTAACTCTGCCCCTAAAGTATTTTCAATAAATAGACTTCTCAGCTTCAGGTATACTGATAGATAGCATACAGCTTTCCTTTCCAAGTGTCTCTGGTATTCCCTCTCCTTTCCAGAATTTATCAGTATCCCAGCCTACTCACTCTGAACATTTTCATCCAGTCACTGCCAAACTTCTCTTGATGTAAGATGCTTCCAGTCATTGGTGCATTAAACCTTTCAGTGATCTTCATTCATTCATTTAAAATTCCCTTCAGGGCACAAATTATGTTTATTGGTTTCAGAAGTAGTTTTTAAGCATCCTCTGCTCTGAACTCTTCTGCTAGTTTTATTGTTTGATATCACAAATTCACCAGATTATGCGGTGATTCTTCAAAATGTCACAAGTTAATCAGGGTCAACATTAAATGATAGAATTCAAGAAGGACTGAATATTGGAGAAATATTGCTGTATTCAATGCAGGTTATTTCTTCCCAAAATTAAAAACCAAAACCATGAGATAAAAGGGGACTGGATGAGGAAGGGGCAATCTATTTCAACCAGAATGAGGATTTGCTGGTTTACAGGTAGCTGAAATCTGCTAGTGCTTACAGTCCATCTACCTAAATGTTTCAAACACAGACGTCACTACTCATTTCAGAGTAGTTTGATTTCAGTTTACACAATGTCTAGTCCCCCCAGTGACTGCTACTTGATATTAATTCAGAGCAAAATTGCATGTCACTCTACTGTCTATTCTTTGCTGCTGCATGCCAGTCTGAATTTGGTTGTGTTTCTGTGGCAGGTAAGTAAATCCTGTTTACCTACATCTCCATGGATTTGTGATACCCAATTACTGTTTTCCTAGATCACTGATTTTTTTCAAAAAAAAAGCCCTTCAGCCCTCCTAAGAATCATAATATAGTGCTCCTAATAACATCTTCAATTTGAAAGCCCTACATTTCCTCTGAGTAAGGCTGAATAAGAAAGACATAATTATACTTACTTTTTTGTTTGTTTGTTGGGCATTGTTTTTAATCATGTAGGTCAGCAAATTCAACCATCACTAAAATATATCAGGCATAAACTCAGTTCTTTCTGATACCAGTCTGTTACCAAAATAGGTCCCTGACAGAAAAAAAACATATTCTGTATGGTCTGTATATGGACCACAGAAGCACTTAAAGTCACTGTAATCTGGCTCTTGACCAACTGGAGATAGGTAATTATATATAATTTTTTTTCTATTTTGCATGCTGGAACATCTCTGCAGCTGGGCTCCAAAAAGAAAATCTTGAACTACCTCAAGAGAAGTACAAAGAAATCCAAAACTAGTTTTGCTCTAAAGTTTAACCAGTACTCTCATGCTAGATCTCATAGGCCACTGAAAATGTTAAGAATCAATTTCCGAGATTTCTACTGGGATGCTGGGGAAAGAGTGGAAGGAAAAAGAGAATAAAAACACTACATACTTTTCTGGGCTCTACCAGAAGGAGAGTCCTCAGCTGCTGCTTCTTAGAAACATATGTGGTTTTACTTTATGCCTTTCCAAATTCACCAACAGGAGACTTATTTTTTTTATCTCCAGAATCATGAACAGTCACTTTTCTTTGTTAAAAAATCAGGTTTTTCCCCATAACTTGCAGTTCTGTGGTTAACACTAGATTATTATGATCTCTGTTTTAATGCCTTACATCAGTAGAAACAAAACAAAGGTAGTTATTGGCACATCTAACATTTGTTCCTATATAGGAGCATAGTCCATGTCTCATTAAAAAAACCTGGCTATTTATCTCCAAAAATTTAGAGCTAGAAATCATTACATAAAGATATTTTTCCCAAAAGGTATTTTGGAAAAATAAAATGAGATTTTATTGTCTTAATTGAAAGTTGTTTTCAATGAACATAAAATAAAAGGGAATATTTACTTTACAAAATCAATGTCTGTGTCTATTTCTCCTAAATATACAGTCACATCTATGAAAAATCACAACTTCACAAATTCAGTTACAAAAAACAATTCATTTTCTGAGCTGTCACTCTACTCTCTGTTGCACTTCTTTATCAGACACATCGAAAGAAACTTTGTTTCTTGAATAAACTCCATGATGCCAGTGACTTGACTTCCATCTCTGGGGATTTCCCATGCTGGCCGTTTGTTCTAGCTGTTAAAGACTTTTTTTTTTTTGTCTAACTTAAGAGTTTCCTTTCATACCTTTAGACCATCATTCCTTGTCACACCATCTTACCAGACAACGCAATTCCTTTAATTCATTTTTATTGTTACTTTGATGGTGTTTATAAACTTGTGATCTTGTTTCTGTTGAGTCTTCTTAAACTATAAAATGTTATTTCCCCTATGTTTATCCTTGGACTGGATTATTCTTGTTGGATCTCATTGTATTTTCTAACTCCCCCTGCTCATGCCTGCAGTTTGTCAGGAAACATGCCCATTGACACGCCAGGTTCCTTCACACTTTTCTGGTGAATCAGAAAGATGCATGAGCTTTTCATTTTGCTAAAAAACTCTTATTGAATATTGAATCCAAAAGATTCAGTATTGAATCTGTGGAGGTTCACAATGCTTGGCTGTATTCTCACGTGCTGTGCCCCAGATGGGAAGAGCAGGACCTGGCAGCTGAGGTCAAATTGGCAGGAGGGCGGGCTCTGCCTGGGGTGTCCTGCTTTTTGTGCCTCCAGCAGTCACAGGACAAACCAGGGGTACAGCTAGCCTCAGCCCCAGCTCCAAGAGCCCTGACAAGCTGTGTGATTATTACTTTGTTGCCCTAAAATCACCTTGTTTCTACCTTGTCCTGTGTGTTCCATAGAACTTTTCTTCTTTTTTGTTTTTTTTTTTTTTTTTTTTTTTTTTTTTTTTTTTTTTTTTTGTATTGTAGGTTATTTTGTAATTAGCTTTTGTGCCTCATTATTTTCCTTCACAGTTGGTAATGATTTTCAGATAAACCTCCTATGCTGCAAACAAGACAGTTTACTGGAGAAGACACACAAGACTCAGAAATGAAGTACTGAATTGTGTTGAGCTGGAAACTTCAGTCTCTCAAATCAAAAGAAATGTTTTTAAAATGTTAATATGAATCTTGTAAAAGATAGATCAAAATGTATCATCAGTATCAGTTTTTTTGTATACAGGTATACAAAAACATCACTTTTTACAAAGTCTCCACCTCTATTAAATTATTTTCTACCAAGGAAAAAAGAGCTTCACTGAGAAAAAAAATTTGTTCTGCTAAGGAATACCAAACTGGCAGAAAAAAAGGTACAGCAAGTGTTTGGAAAACTATAAAATAACAGTTAACCCTTAACAGTTACGACTAACTAGGTATCTCTGATGCCCTCATTGTTAGGACTACAGCATGGTACAAACACCTAAAATAATTTGAAGAAAAAAATCCAAACAAAGAAGCAATCCAAAAATGGGAAATGAACAGTGACAGTAAGCAAGAACTGGGCATGTTTATGAGTACTGTGCTGTCTTTGTACCACAATAGATAGTATCTGCAAACATAATTGTGATTCAAGTAACACTTTATTCTTTTTTGCTTATTTTGCTATTATTTAGCAAAAATTCAATCCCTATTACTTCGGCAACCCTATTTCCCTCCCCAACCCTGTTAAGTTCTTTGATTTGCTATAGACATCAAATCCAAGCTCCAGTATTTTGATCTGGCTGGTATACATCATATAATATGTTATTTTACAACTGATGGACACAAATGAATTGATTTTACAAGATAAATCAGGATATTGAGCACAAGGGGATGCTATAAATTTGACAAAATCACTATAGTAAATCCATCTAGTTCATTAAATATTAAATATCATACAAATATCTGTTGGGGGTTGGGTCCTCTTGTAGAATTTTTTTTCCCATAAGTTGCCAGGAAACTGATCACTGGGAACTTATGGATAGTTAAGAAAGACAAAAGAAGTGGCTGAGGTGGATGGAGAGGAGGAGCACATGGACTTCACTTCACTTTTGGGGGGATGTGCTTGTTGGAAGAAGAAAACAGCAGGCTGTGGTTTCCAGACTTCAGGGGAGATTTTTTCTTTCACTGGCCCCACTGGAGCGGAGTTCGGGGTTTCCTGCCCCGGTCTCTCCGTGTGTGCCCTGCAATCCTGCCCCTGCCCCTGTCTGCCTCGCCGGGAGCCGCTGCAGTTCCTGCCCCCCTCGCTGTTCCTGCGCTCCTGCTCCCAGTGTTCTCCACGCCTCAGCCCGCACCCCCTGCCCTGCCGGGACACTGCTGCAGCTCCAGCCACCGCCGGGAGCTCCTGATCCATCCCCAGCACCCCGGGACACTGCTGCAGCTCCAGCCACCGCCGGGAGCTCCTGATCCATCCCCAGCACCCCGGGACTCTGCACCACAGCTGCCTGTGCTGGGAACTGCACCAACGGTGAAAGGGTGCCAGTGCCAGAGAAACTGTGACTGTTTCCCTGGTTCTGTCTGTTTTTCATATCATAGTTATTGTTCTGTTTTGCCTTGCTAAACACAAGTAAAGAACTGTCATCCATATCCTCACGTCTTTGCCTGAGAGACCCTTAATCCTAAAATTATAACAATTCAGAGAGAGGAGTTTTGCATTCTCCATTTCAAGAGAGGATCTTGTTTGTCCTTAGCAGACACCTGTCTCCCAAATGAAGACAATATCATATAAATATCATGTAAACATCATCAAATATGGTCTCTTCCAAAAAAAGGTTTACATATGTGGTCATGTGTTTCAATCTCATGAAAAAGAGCCTAGTGCCCATATGTCAGTGGCTATCTATATCTATACCTATATCATCTATATCTTTTATATCTGTCATATATCTATATCTATATCTATATCTATATCTATATCTATATCTATATCTATATCTATATCTATATCTATCTATATAGTGCCAGTGGAATATTCATATAACCTTTCACATCTCCTCATCACCTTTCCTTATTGTTTTCTTTTTCTTTTTGTATATTCAGTAGGTAAAGGGTTAACAAGGCTAGGACTGGATTGTGGATTTGTGCAAACAGAATAAAAGATGAAGATAATCATCTTTCCATATATTTCTCTGTGTGTGCCCTATCAAGGGTGGATTTTCCTGGGGAAGGAAAAATCTGGAGGTCATATAGGAAAACCTCACAGTGCTATGTAGAAGAGGGTGACATTCAGCAGAGTGTGGGTATGTATATGTTTGCACACTGCAGTATTATTTTCTTAAATTTAACTTATTGGAATTGAACTACAGTGACCTTTCTCTAAGTCCTTTCTGACTCTCCTCTATGTAATGCGTGTGTGTGTATGTATATATAGAGAGAGACAGATAAGTATTTCAGTTCTAAGAACTAGGAGAACAGAATCATAGCCACTTACACAATTCCATTCCATGCCTGTAATTTCAGAAATACAAACCATATGTGTCTTTTTTATTTTTTTCCTCTTTTTCCTTTTTTTCTTTTTTTTATTTTTTTCTTTTTTGAATATGAAATGAGACAGAGGAAACACATTTCCACACAGCCATCCACTGATAAACTCACTAGGACTGTTATTAGCCAGATTCCATTTGCAGGCTGTGTGGCGTGCTGCTGGGAGAGCTGACAGCCAGAGGAAAAATGATGGTTTGGGGTCAAATTCTGTTCTGCTACCCAGGAGGAACCCTCTGAGTAACTAGTGACTTTGAAAGCAAAGAATATGTACACTGCCACAAAATCCCAACATGCATCAGGACACGATGTCACTGAGCAGAGCATCTTCCTTCAGTAGATACAAAATTAATGTTTTCTGAGAGTATTTTAGAAAGCTCTCATTTCAACCATGTTAGGCCAGCTACAGTGACTGCTGAAGCCCACTAGAGTTCTAAAAGAAGCCAGTGGTATCAATATATATCAGTATACTGGTATCAGTAATGTTCTTATGCTGAAGGCTTTCAAGTGTTTCTTTCTTTATTTCACAGACCTTGGTCTGATTTTACATTACCATTCTTATTATGAAAGCTGAAGTAGGAACAAAATTATTGTATAGTTGTTAAATATAAGTAAATGAATCAAAAGAAGAAGGAACATTGCTCTTAGGTCTGATCTCTGTTGAAGGTCTTCCTCCTGTTCATTCATTTTTGGCACCATTTCAAACACAGGGAAACAAATGCCAAAGTTCTCTCTCTAGTAAAAATATCATTTAAAATGTAACCATGTACATGTTTGTTTCTCTTCAATAATTCTTAATTATTCAGCCTAAAACTCTATGTTTAAATACATTTGTTTCAAACAGTAGCAAAACCAGCCCAATACATTATCTTGCATTTCTAGCAGTGATTTTTCTTTTTCTTTTATAGGTTTTTGTTTTTTTTCTTTCCATGCCAAAATTTATATACAGTGCTGCTTGCAATCATTATTATGTGCAAACATCAACATCCCTATGGGGTACTGCTGTAATGAGGATCAAGAAATTCCACTTAAAAAACTGGGAGGAAACAGGAGGTATTAGCATTACATTTTACTTTTAAAAGATACTCCTCTGCCAGTCAAAGGAAATCAACCAATATAGCTTTTTTTTGTTTTGAAAAATGCATAAAATTAACTGTAAGTAAAGTCTTTTTTTTACAAAGGAATACCCAACAGATTTAATTATGAGAGAAGACTATGACACTTATGGAATAAATATGACATATATTCAAACCTTTAATGTATTACATTACATTACATTACTACACTAGAGATTGCTGGGCTGGCTCCACTGCCACAGAAGAGTCAGAAATTTGATTTTTAATGCCATAATCACAGCAATTAGCACAAAGTGTCTGGATTTTGTCAGTTCAGGCAGAGGCAGAAGAGTCTATTAAGAGGGGGGGGGGAAAGCAAAACCAAAATATCCACACACAACCCCCCCAAAACAAAAGAAAACTGAAACAGAATTAGAACAATCCTTTATAGCTTATTGTACATATGCAGAGGAATTTGTTCCTCTAAGTGGCTCAGCTTCATGACCTGTAGTGTAATCAGTAAAGCCTGCCTGCCAAATCTAGGCTTAGTAAATTTTTTGAGAAAGAGTTGTTTAAATACTAAGTTAATTTCCATCATCAAATCAAAATACACTCTTAGATGATAGGCTGAAAATTGCTTACAGTGTTTCTTGTGGAAGAAGAAGAATTAGAGCCAGGGGCTTGTCCTTTGTACTCCTGCTCGTAATAGGGAGTAAGTGTCTTTTTGCTCTCTCTTTGTTTTACTCCTTATTTCACCTGACAAGGTCAATTTTTTTAAGGGAAAAGGGAACTGCATTACTGAATATAAAATTTGTAATAGTATGAAAAATATCTCTCATTATGTGAATGAGGTAGCAATTCCTAATGTTCTATGGTACGTCATGAGTGTCATCAGCCATTCCTACTCTGAGTTGTTATTCTGAAAAAAAGAACCTGTACAGTACCAAGATTTTTAAGGTGCATCAGTTTAAGGAAAATTGAAAGAGATATGAGTATAAAAGACCATATTGCCTGTTCTATTCCATCCATTTTTTCAGCATTAGGCAGAAATATGGCTGTATATCCATTTTTTACTTAATCTTTCTGCAAATTACCTGCTTTGTGTGGACAGCTGTTGGAAGGCTACCATGCTGATGCAAATTCTTACTGGTTAACAACCTTTGAAGGTCTATTATCAAATAGCACAGATCATTTCAGGTCCAAGTTTAAAGTATGCTATGCAAAGTCTGCCAGAGAGCAGGCTCAGGAGTCAGGGAGAGAACATGGGATCTTTTAGTCTTCTTAATTTTTATCTCCTTCTGGGTACAATGGGAAGAAAGGATCAAGAGACCTGAAACAAAATAGTGTGTCATTAGCCAAGATTTCTTTTCAATTTTCATCTGTTGCAAAGTATTGCCACTCTCAGCTTCTGCTGTTCACTGGGAAAGGACTGAGTATAATTTGGCATCATTTAGGGTATATTTTAAATTTTTTTTCTTCTATGGTGGCAAATCAGGATAATCAAATGGGCTTAATGGCTAAAACATTACCTGCTTTGAAGTTCATGGGATTGGATTTCTTCACCTGACTGGAGAAATGGGAACAGCATGTTACACTGCACAAGCTCTGCATCTCTTCATCATTCAGCAGTTTCAGTTTACAGCAGCTGAATATCCTGCTTTCTGTTAAACACAGGACAAAATTTCATTTTCAGTGGTCAATACACACATATTCATGAAATAAACTAAATAAGGGGTTCTGGTGAACAAATATCTGGTGAACAAACATCTCAGGGTAGGATATTCAAACTAATTCTGGAAGGAGAGTTAATAAAATTAAAATTTCATCCTCTCCTTTATGTGTGGTTTGTTCACTTAGAAGTAGGATTTATGGCACTTAACAGTGTGCCTAGTTTGGGTTTGTCATTGTGTTCTAACCTGTGGAGAGAAATGAGCACACCTAGAGGGAATTAATCCCATTCTGTATTAGAAATCTATTTCTGGCTATAATGGCCCACACTGAAAATATCTTCACTGACTAAAGAGCTGTCTATATAGTCACCTTAGGGGGAATGTTGTAATTTTCACATAAGAAAAGTTAGGTGAGACATATCCTATTAAAGTGTCAATAAAGTTACATTCATACCATTTTCTGGACGAAAAGAAAATGGTTATCCACAAAATTCATACGTAGATTTCTGTGTTGTCAACAAATAACTTGTTTTTAATTAAAGTTTTCACTAGTTATCAAGGAAGTATCAAGCCACCTACTTTCATGCTCTCTTCCACTTTGGAGGTTTGTATCCCTCCATCAACAATTGTCATTGTTCTGTGACTAAAGTAAATTTATAAAAATTACTGCTCTGGATTCTTAAAATGCAACCTATACAGTGAGGCATTATGGTAAATAAGATCTGGACTCTTGAAGTGTGGCAGGTAACTTAATTTTATTGTTAAAGGTGGGCCTTCATTTCCTTTCTGTACCTCCTTTTATAGAGTTGTTATGGACAAAGCTTATAACAATTCCTCCCAGAAATATAAGCCAGGCAAATTAAATTCTTAATTTTCCCTTTAGTTCACTTTNTAGTTAAGAAAATCCAGAGATATTTTTTTCAAGTGTTATGAAATTCTGTATGCAAGCAGTGTGTGATGGTGGTTCAAGGTACTTTTTTCTTATTGCCAAACATGAACAAGCTTCTTTCATTTTCTCTAATCTAGTCTTATATAGAATATCCTCTTAAATGGGACTAACACTATCTGAGATATATTTACATTTTTACCAGAAGATTAAAAATGTGATTTGTAAGTCAAAAGGTTTTTTAAAATTATTTCAGACAGCGTTTTCCAAAGCCATTCCCAAGAGATCATGATTCTGCTTTTATGCCAAGTCCTCTGTCAAATCATTTGCACCATCACTATAAGATTTCATTCTGAAAAGGAAGGCAGCAGTCCTTTTTCATGGGTGACAGCCATATGAAAAACCTATTTTTTAGCTAAAAAATGTGAAATGTTTGTCATGTTATTGGCATGAATGCACCAGTCAACACAGCTCTGCAAAGATCATAACAAAGATATGAACAATTTATTCTGTTTTCTCATAACCCCCAGTTAATGTATGTTAGGTAATGCTTCCTGCGTCTGATCTAAATGGTATTTAGAGTTGTTACAGCAAACATTTAAGATCAAATTGTAATGATTGATATTCACATGACTGGAAATACCCAGTTTGGTTTTTAGTGCATGAAAGAACCATGGATAAGTTAACATAGAGAAGGAAAAGACCAAGAACTGCAGCAGTGAGACTCCTAAAATTGTGTGGCAGAGAAAGGGTGCTCTTTAATGTTTAAAACTACAAAAAAACCCAAACATGAGTGCTATTGTCCCCTTCTCTGCCTGTGTGCACACTTTGCATAAAAGACTTACTGCAGTGGAGAGACTACACCAAGGGCCGAATATCTTCTCTTACTCTTTTAACCTGATGTATCTGCTAAAATACTTACCATGTTAATTCCAGAAGACTGAAAACTCAGAAGAATGCTCATGCATATTTCAAGCCTTCTCCTGTCAAGAGGTGCATCTTATCTTCAAAATTATGTGCCCTGAGTCACTAAAGTGCAATTTCCATTTACTTTGTCTGAGGTGTGTCAAAGTGTGCAATACTCTATAGTGCAGAATGGGTATGCACCATATCTCATATATTCTTGCATTTTTATAGAAAAGCCACACATCATAAATGTCTTCTGTTGACACAGGATAGTGAGAGCAAACCAGATGGCATAAAAAGAGACAACCATGTGAAATGCACACTGCTGAAGCTTGACGAAACTGATTCAACCAATTCTTTCCTTTTCTTTTATTTCCTGCTCATTGCTCATTATGTAAGAAGCAGACATAGTATACAGATGAGCACAGTGTGAATGCTTGTATTAATAGGTTTTCCTCAAAGTATGCTTCCAAAAATATTAATTTGCTCAAATTATATGTGAATCAGGTAAATCACTTTAACAAAATAAAATCCTGTAGAGCTTGACTCAAAATCCTATCATAGGTCATATTCACAAGTTTTAAAAAGCATAAAATGGACATGAACAAAGTGGTATGAACCTATACCTGCTGAGCAATAATATGATCTCAATGGAGAAGGCATACCCACGTGTTAGCAAATATGAACAGGAGAAATCCCTCAGTTGTCATAGGAATCTGAGCACACTTGCAAATTCTTTTTAATGGCTAAAGAAGCCTGCAATTAGAACAATGCCACCATTTTTGATTGCATTAGCAGAGGAGACTGTACTTAGTATAATGTTGAGTCACTAGTGTTTTCTGCTAAGTTCATTAGTTCTTTGTAGACATGTGATGCAGGCATCACTGAGTTTAATACAGACTAGAATTTAATTACTATTTCAGTGTTTACATGCTGTATTAGTTGTAGTCCATAGACAAGAGAAGAATCTGAATGCGAAAGAGTTTTGTCACTGTGTCAAATCAAGAACATTTGTATTGCAGTGCGCACTCCAGTCTTTTGCACCAAATAGAGAAACTGATCATTGTGTTAGAGCCTAAAGGAAAGGTAAAACTATGATCTTTGGAAAATGGAAACATTTTCATTGAGTGCTTTAATGCTAAGGCATATAAATAAAAGATAGCTTTTCTATTTGAATTTAATAAATTCCAGTAAGCTTTATCTACTTTTCAGATTGTTTTTTAATTTGAAGAATATCTTGCAATATTTTATAAGATACAAAGGGAGATGTAGATGTAAAATATTATTAATATTTCTAATTATTTCATTATTCATGTTTATTTGGACATTCCTTAAAGATATCAAATCTTAAATCAAATGACTGACATTGTGAAAAAGAACCTGGTCTTTGTTCCCTGAGGTCAAAAATAATTCTTCTCCAGTTCCAGGTGATTTTTTGGTTACAGCTGACAAGATCAATGATTTGTTTCAGTTTGAAGATTAGGAATTGCAGGTGGACACCATGACTTGAAAGCTGAAAACGGGTAAGAAAGTTCTTTCATTTCACCACAGCTGATGGTCAACTCAACAATCCGAAATAAGGTTAACCTGAAAGGTTAAAAAATCACTCCATTCAGAGAAAAAGTAAAAGGATTTAGTGTCCAAGATCCGTAGACGGAAAGGAGTCTGAAGAGAAGATCAGCAAGAATGCTGACACTTGACAGAAGCTCTTCTATGTGAGTGAAACTTCATATTTAGCAATATTTTTTCAGTTTATCACTGTAACGTTCCTTAAGTTACTTATTGCTCACCATGACTGCGACTGTGCAGTGTAGCTGGAAGGGCTGAAGAGAAAGGCAACTACAAGAGGTGTCCCGACCATCCTTGACACCACAGAGAATGACTGCCAGTGTCCTCCAGAGAGGGTGCGGGAAATTTATACAGAACTGCAGGAGAGGCTTACAGAAGTGAAGGCCAAAGCTTTTTCTAGAGAAGTAAGGACAGGATGATGTAAATGAAAAGGTGGTTCAATCACGTGAAAAGCTGGAGATGTCTTACCACTGGGAGAATTTATTCAAGGATTAATTCTCTCAACTGTTGAAATCTGTGTAAGTAGCTGAGAAAATACATAGAAAAGACAAACGTTCAATTACTAAATTGCTGAAGAAAGTTTTTTAAAAATCATGTGGTGTCCGTGCATTATCTCACTACAAAGGGAAAAGAAACTCAGGCAGTCAAAAACACAGGAATAGATGGACTGCAAAAGGAGGAAAATGATAAGATTTATAGGCTAAACGGTGCTAGGAATACAATCTTTGATAGACTGAAATCTATTATCCTTGGAAAATTTGGTGAGGGCAGTAAAAAGCCAAGAAACTTGTGCAGTCTTGCAAGGAACAAAACTGAAGAAACTGAATTACTGGCATAGAACATATAAAAATATTTTACAAGCAGCAGAGAGATAAGAATAATAAAACATAGCATCTGAAAGATATCTATTATTAAAAAGGTAGAAATAAAATTGCTGGAAAAAAATGTAAGTAATGTTCAAGAGAAAAGGGATTGGGCAGATGAAACTATGTCAAGCACTGGAAAATCACAGCAAAAAAATTGATCCAATGTCTAAAATTAACTTTAAATACCACTGCTTTCTCAATTCCTATGACAATTCATTTACATTATGCAGAAGATTCAAACAGTCCTGACAACACAGTGTGGAGCACAGATTTCCTACACTGCACTGGGCCATTCAATACTTTCTTGTTCACTTTTTTGTGCATCTGGTGTGCCCTGATGATCTCTGACCATTGGTTAATCCAAGTACTCTGGCTATGAAATAGGCACAGTTTGCTTAGAAGATCAATTGCTTTTCTGCAAAAGAAGGAGTCACAGAAATTCAGACATGAAATTTACAGACCTGTAAATTCAGGAACTCTGAAGTTCAAAATGTTGATGCCAAAAGTGACAGGTTTTGGGGTATAAGCTCTTTAAATTTCTGCTCTGCATGGTCCAGCAACATGTCCCCATTTTACCAAAAATCTATCATAGGTGCAAAGAAAACTCTCTGAATGTTATTTGGACTCAGCAAGATTTTTAAAACAGTTTGTTGAGACCTTCAGTTTCACAAATCTCTTGACCACAGTAAAGACATTTCTTATGGGCTTTTGGGTTTCTTATGGGTTTAGGTCATCTTCTCATACTGGTAAGTATGAGAAAAGCCAGAATCCATTATACTTCCATGTATAACTTCTTCCCTAATTGACATAGCAATTGACGTAGCTTTTGGAGAGGAAGAGTTGAGATATGAAAATCAAATTACTAATAGCACATTTTATTAGACAGGTTAAGGAAATGGGTCCTGCTCCTCAAATATCCTACCTTTCTACTCCTGGCCTATTGCTAATGGAACACTTTGATGATTTATTTTTCAAAACAGAGATAAGAATGGTATATAGTTATGAATGTGGTTCTCCTTTCTAAATTCATTTACAAGTGTGTATATACAAATTTGAAGATATGTAAACAACTGCATATTTACCTCAGGTGAAGTTAATAAATATTTAATGAATTTTAGAGCAAAATAACTTTTTCAAGCCAGTGCCACAGCTGAATCTAATCCTTGCTGACAGACTGTATTTTTACAATTATTTTTAAAGGTCTGTTTCTCTTCATTTTATTAGTGCATGATAAAGTCAAGCCCTAAGGCATCCAATTTCTAAGCAAAATGATGAAATATAGTAGTTTCTGAAGAGGACTAAATTAAAAAGATAGAAATTACGTTGGGAAAGAAAACCTCCACACAGTGATATTTCAGAGACTTGGACTCTTACAAGGAGTATATAATAACTCTAAGGTGACAGTATTTTATTGACAGCCCATATGTTTTAGTTCCATTTCTATGCCTTTCAGTTGCACTAGGTACATGTTATTACAGAATGTGGGACAGAATATTACCCTGGTGTTGTGCTATTTAGAGTCAGTGAAGAGACTTGGTAGGAAACCGACTGAGAGAGGCTGGCAAACCAGCAACAGCTCTGCCAAGGGTGAGAGGATGCACCCTATCTATCGAAACCTTTTCGTGTTGGAGTCGCAACAGCAGGGACAGGAATCTGAATAGAAAACCTCTCTATCATTCCAAAATATACCCCTCTGTCTAATTAAAAACAAATGAAATAAGTAATTGTCCCAGTTAAAGAGGTAGGAAGCAAAGTTTAGCACTATTCCACATCATCTGCATCATCTCTGATGGCCTGTCTCACTAAAGACAGGTGGAAGTGAAGCACGGCTTCTCTTCCCTTGCCTGGAGCTTGGGGAGAGGTAACCTTCATCCAGGACTGACTCCTCACTGCAGCTTCGCTGCTCGTTTTTCCAGCTGGGTGGAGCCCAGGCCGTGCCCAGGCAGCTCCTGTGCGGGCGTCGCCTCGGGGTAGCCCCAGGAGCCAGGGCAGTCCCAGTCCCAGCCCAGGAGCTGCCAAGAGAGACCCTGCCCCCTTGCAGACCTCACTGGGTTGGCACAATGGCTCCTGTTTTGGAGGCTGCCATGTTCATGGGTTCCTTTTTGCTTTGTCTCTGTCTCCCCATCATCTGTCTGGCGGGGGGAGTGCATTGTCCCACAGAAATTCTTTTACCACACTGTCTTCTTTATTCTCTTGGCTGTGTAGGCTAACACAGAAGCATCCCTGCCCCCACCTGATTGTCTGTCTCCTTGGGCCGTGTGGTGTGGGAACAGCAGCTGTCTTTGCTCTGTCCCACTGGAAAATGCCTTTCTGTGGGTAGGGCACCACTTTTTGTGTAGTTTTGCTATTCCTTTTCCTTGGTGTTCCTTTCCCATAGTATTCCTTTTATAAAGGAATATATATTCCTTTATATGCTGTTTATATACTTAATCCTTTCTTTTTGTCCTTCTTATCCCTTTGCTAGATCCAATTCCAGGTCAGCCTTGGCTTTCCTAACCCCATCCCTGCATGATCAGACAACTTTTGCCAAGCAGCCCATTCATGCCAGCAACTCCCTGGCACAGTGCTAACTTCCAAGGTTGGAGCAGGTTGCTCAAGGATTTGTGGGGCTCAGATTCTGCAATCTGTCTGTGCTACCAGTTCCTGAACTTAAATGCTTTCACTGTGAAGACATTTAAATACCTCCAAAGAGACTCTAGCTCCATTGTCTCTAACTCCATTTCAGGAGGGAAAAACCTCCTTAAGCCTAAACAAATTTGGCTTCTTCAGAGCCCCTCTTCCTACACTATATTCCTCAGACCCCCAACACCTCAGTGTCCTTCCACTATCTTCTTTCCAGTTTCCTGGTGTTTCTTTTCTACTGGAAAATTGTAACAGGTTAATAACAAAAGATTTTTAAATTATTATAACCTTCAAAATTTTCACCTCTCCTGATTAATTCTTTAATTAAACAAAATAACTTCTGACATTACTAAATGAAAAACTAGGCTAACATACAAGAGTTAAAAAAATTATTCAATCTTTCTAGCTTGCCATCCTCATTTGAGATGGTATGGTTTGGGATATTTGAGAAACAATTTAATCTGGCAACTGAAGCAACAGTTTCAGGAAACTGAAACTTGTTAATTGAATTAGGGTAAAGGTGAAACCTTTATGTTCAAATACCTTTTCTGCCTCCTCAGAATGCAAAATTCTTGTAGATCTGTTTTGCTTATTCTTTCCAACAGCCAAGAAAAGAGGAATTGACTGCAGTGATTTGATCATTTTAGATGCTTTCAGCCAACACTATAGGGTTCAGAGTCAGAGTTTTTATTTCGGAAAAAAAATCCAGTAATTGAACAAAGCTTTCTTTTAACATGATTCCTTGGAAAGTTTGGACTTAGAATCTCAGGCTGATTACTGAAACTCACAGGAAGGAATCAGGAACAAAATAAATGAAAAAAACCAAACCTATGTGATTTGCTTACATAAAAAAATGACAGCATTATTAGTAACGTTCTTAAATATAGCAATAAAAAATGAAATGAAGTCATAAAAATATACATTTAAATATCATTTAAAGCTTTAGCTAGACCTTGTAAGCCAGATGATGTAAGCTTTAACATACTTCCTTCCTACATGTTAATACTATATTTTCTAATAGGAGCTGCAATATTTTACAGTATAATAGGCAGGGATAGTAGCAAAATGGTTAAAGAACAGAGTTTAAAATGCTAATTTCATATTCTCATACTTTGTGTGAAGTGGGGACCTATGTATGATATGCTTATGATGAGAGCAAGACAGGTTTGCTCGTTTTTTCCAGAGGTAATTAAGAAACAAAGCAATAAATTGAACAACATTAGTACTAGTCAACATTTCCAGGCCCTAGTCTGAGAAGAGCTACTTCTTCCAAAATATAATTATTATTCATGACTAATCTTTTTCCCATAGAGCATAGTTAGGATCATTGATTCACTTTGCAACTTATCAGTTAATGTCTCACAGGAAGACATATAAGCCAAGAGCAAACAAGAATGATGCTGAGATGGAAATGATGTATAAGAATTTAAACCAAAAGAGCTAAACAAAAGAGTGAAACAAAAAAATATAATCAAAGGAAAAAGGACAGTGTGCAAAATTTACATATTTGTTCTCACCTTCCAACAAAAAAATGTAATATAATACTGGTCTTAAAGTCTGCTTACTCTTTCAATTTAATTTGCCTGTTTGGTTTTATCTTTAAAAAACAGGTTAATTGATTCTATGCTTAGATTTTATTCTGAGAAAATTTTTTTGTTTGCATGTAGTCTGGTTAAAGGAGACACATCCACATTCCCCCTTGTACTCATCTCATAAAAATTGAGGTTCTTCAGGTAGGATGAGGAAGAGAATTGGAAAAATGAAAGCTTGTGGGTTGAAATAATAGGAAACACAAATGTCACAGGCACAAGCAAAGAAAAAGAAGGAATGTTCAGCCATATCCAGGAAATCGGGGCTCCATCACACATAATGGTGACTGGGGAAGACATATGTCACCACTCCAAAAGTCCCACCCTTCTTTCCCCTCTCTTTGTATGCTGAGCATGATGCCATATGATCTGGAATGCCTCTTGGGCTGGTTTGGGCCCCATGTCCTGGAAGTATCTCCTCCCACCTTCTTGGGCACCCCCACCCTCACTGGTGGGCTGATATATGTAGCAGAAAGGACCTTGTCACTGTGCAAGTCCTGCTCAGCAGTAACGAAAACATCTCTGTAATATCAACACTGTTTTCAGCACGAATACAAACCACCGCCCCATACCAGCCACTGCATAGAAAATTAACTCTACCTAAGTCAAAATAAGCACAGATAAATAATTTTGTAATAAACCACAGGAATAATAGGCCATTGAAACAGCATTCAGCAG
>VXBS01007399.1:400-21657 GCA_013400255.1 Sitta europaea
TGGGGGGGACTGGTGTCCCGAAATTGGAGACTGTCAATTTTTGGAACTGACCAAAGCATCTTTAAAGAAGAAACCCTAGAAACAGTTCTGGTCCATGCGACAGTGGTGAGAGCACTGAACATGGATGGCGAGGTCACGTTATGGTGCAAGAAGGACTCCTATATCTCCTTAAAGAACTGAGTGTTGATTATCAGAAGGGTGGTAATGGATTTAAGATGAATTATGTAAAAGATGGTAACATGAATGGGAATTCAAGTTTTGTTTTACTGTGTTGTGTTGAGATCTTGGGTGGGGGGAGGAGGAGTGTTTTTAAGGTTTTCATTCCCTTCTGTGTGTGTTTTCCCTATATATTGTATGTAATAAAGTTTTTTTTCCCCTTTTGTTCTAAAGTTAGAACCTGCTTTGTTCTGTTTTTTGGTCACATCTCACAACAGACACCAGGGATAGTATATTTTCATGGAGGCACTGGCTTTGTGCCAGCGTCAAACCATGACACAGTCTGATGGCGCTTTGCAGGTTGTAAAAGAAAGAGGATTGCCCTTTAAATGTGGTGAAAATACAAGATCCCACAAGTTGCAGGGGCAATCTCTGGCCAAGTCTGTAGTCCTGGCACAGTTTCCCCTTGTGAGACATAATCGAAAAATTTCTGGTAAGATGCAGACAACAAGAGAGGCAGAATACAGGGCTATGTAGGGCTGAGAAGGTAAGTGCATGGCCTGAGTGTCTTTTGGCAGAATCGGTGCGCTGGAGCACTTTGCTGCCACTACAATGATCTGTGTGAAAAGTAGACAATGATGTGCCTCTGGGAGAACAAAACTGCAACAGGTGACAAAAGGCAAAGAACGAAGCCACAGAGTACCAGGTTTGTATGCACAGCATTCAGACTGCAAGAGGAACGTGGTTGCCACTCACCTGCTTGCCAAATTCACATTAGCAGTTGTATGGAAAAGTTGTATGGTAAAAGTTCACTGACAACTTACTTGTACTGCTACCTATGCCTCTGTGGAAACAACTGCACCTACCTTTAGGCTCCAAGATCCAGACTACAAAATGGTAGATGCAGTGGAGAAGGGAAGGAGAGAGTGCACCACTTAATTTGATGTGTCTTACATGGGGCAAGCAGAAGGTGCAGCCCTGCTCTGGCTTTTATTTCTTTTATTTTATTTCATTTATTTATATATTTTTTATATGAGAGCAGCTGCTGAAAGTGGACAAAGGAGCTGCGGGAGTAGAATACGTGACTGCATGTCTATCTGAGAGGGAAGATAACAGAGCTGCTATTATGAAATGTCACAGTTTGGAGACAGGCACACAACTGAACACACTAAAGGCCATGCTACAACAACCAACATTTATTCATGGACAACCCCTTTTATAGGGGGTTCAAAATTCCCGCACTTGAAAAATTGATTGGTCGAGGTCTCAGCACCTCCCAGCTCACTGGCCAACTAGATGTTTGCATTTGGGATTGAATGGCATTGGCTGGGGTCCCCGACTTGAGTTTGAAGCCAGCCTATCATTTCCTCACCCAGGGACTTGTTTACTTCTATTCTATAATGAACTAGGCTAGCCGAATTTGCCTTCTGTTATGGCCAGATTTATCCTTGCAGCTTCAGACCAGCTGTAGCTGTGACAATTCCCCCTTTCTGTTTTAATTATTGCAGAGTGTTCTTTGTTATCTTCCTGCAAGGGCCCTTTGCAGACAGGATAACAAAGACAGCATGAGCCTAGTTCAAAATAAGGCTTTTCACCCAATTCAACAAACTTAGCCCCCTCCCCAGCCAATGATATATCCTATGCATCACCAGAGGTGCAACATTTCTATCCAGGAGCTGTCAGGCAAGATCACCAGCAATGCAATCTTTCAGGCTACTATGTCACAGGCTAACTGCTTAGAGGTTACAAACTACAACTTAACACTACAAACAAGAAACCATTCAATTTTTTGAACCTTTACAAAACCAACTAACAGAATAAACAATTTGTAAACAAACACAATCCTTAAATAAATTATCACTTCAAGAGTTCCAGATTTCCATGAGGTAGGTGCACAAGTTGTTTTAATCACTGCTCCTCACATGGCTCCACAATGTCTGCTGAGGGGCCATCAGGAGGGTGCTGCTTGTGGTCCTGGGCAGGACATAGAACAGGGCAGGCACACCTGGCAGGTACCCATCCTGTTCCAGTGTCCGTGGAAACACAAGCATATCCATGTGCCCAGGCAATAAGATCGCAAGGGCCTTCCCACCTACTGGTGATAAGGTCTTGCACCATTACCTTGGATTTGGGTGACTGGACATCACCAGATGATTGCAATGATAAAAATTTCTTTTAAATTACTGGATTCTGGGAATTTTCCAATATTGTCAAATGGTTTGGAGTATAGATAGCTTTAGCCACTTTACTCTGTGGGGTCTCACCACACATTCCCCCTCTCTGTATTTCAAGAATACATTTTAAAGTGCCATGTGCACATTCTACAGTGGCCTGTCCAGTTTCTGAGTGGGGAATACCAGTGTGGTGTGATACACCCCAGAGCTGTAGGAATCGTCTCTTTTGTGAAATGTTCGCAGGGCCACTGTCTGTTTTGATGGTATGGGGAATACCTAAAGCAGCAAAGACTGATCACCAACGTGTGATGGTATCCTGACTCCTCTCCCCTGTGTGTTCTGAAGCCCATATGGCTGATGAAAAGATATCAATTGATACATGCACATATTTTAGACTGCCAAATTCAGGGGTATGTGTGACATCAGTCTGCCAGATTTGCAAAGCACGTAGACCATGAGAGACCCATCTGCAGTGATGCAGAGTAGCCTTGGCAGTCAGCCCAGGTGTTAACTATATTACAAGCCTCTGTGTTTGACAGCCGGAATTGGTGTTGTAGGGTTTGAACACCTTGATGGAAAAAATCATGTGATGCCTTTGCTTGTGCAAGCATGTCTGGCTGTAGTGCTGTCCAAGCAGGGCTAGCTAGCCAGTCTGCTCGAGCATTGCCCTCTGCAATGAAACCTAGTAAATTTGTGCAACTTCTAATATGTAATATGTAACATGTAATATGGGCAAGTTCTGGCCTGGATGGTGTGTCACAAAGTTTTTAGTAATTAAAATAGTGGTGTGTTGTCAATTTCTCTTAATTGTGCTCAGTCTAATCTCTCTGTAATATCAGCAACATAGTCAGAGTCAGTCACCACATTTAAAAGAATGTGAGGAAAACGTTGGAAAATCATTGCTACAGTATGTAGTGTCACTATCTGGGGTGATCCACCCTCACAACCTTCCAAGGTTTGCAACTCACCTTCTTCTTTCCAGGTTATAATGGCTTTTCCCATTTTCCCAGAATCATCTGTAAACACTGTAACGTCCTTTAGAGGTGTGCAACTATGCAGTAGTTTTAGGGATAGTTCAGTGGCCCCACCCAGCTGCAGTAATCTATGGCTTGGTAGATGGTAAGTAATTTGCCCTGAGAAATTTTGCAAGGCGCTTTGTAAAGCTGTCCTGTTGGTAAAGCACTATGCAAAGTGTTCTTGTGTCACAGGTATAATACTTTTGGAAGGATCTCTAGCATTTAATTGTAAACACCTTTGACGGTAGTTGATAATTAATTGTGCAATCAGCTCAAAGACAGTAGGTGCTTTCTTTTTAGGTTGATGAGGTAGGAACATTCACTTTAGAATGTGCAATGGGTTGGGCCAATGAGTATCCTGCTGTCCAATAATACCATCAGGGTGAAAATCAGCAATGAAAATAGATACAGTAATGCACACCTCTGGGCATATCCAGTGCACTTGTCTGTTTGTTATGGCTTGCCCCACTATTTCAAGAGCAGCTTTTGGGGTTAATTTTCTGGGAGAAATCAACTCAGGATCACCTTTTAGGATGTTAAACATGAGTGCCAATAGTGGAGTGGTTAATCCTTAGATAGGGTCTAAGCCAGTTTATACCACCCTGTGATGGTTTCAGTTCAAAACTGGGTGGAAATGCCAATTGGTGTAGTGGTTTTGGTTTGCCAATCTGAAATTTCCCAACCAAGTGCAAAGTAGGCTTGAACTTTGAAAGGTATAAAGAAAATTTATTAACAGAACTAAAAAAAAAATAATGAAAACCAGAAGAAAACTTTCAGAACACTGCTCTTTCCTTCCCCCACACTGTGTTAGTTTGACAACCCTACAGAAGTGAGCTGGCTGGTTTTGAGATTGGCATTTCATTGGACTAATGGGAAAGCATTTTGTTTCTGGGTATTATTACATTTCAAAGGAAGGAAGCCTGGGAAGCTTCTTCTTTGTTCTGGCTGTTGGAGAGAGAACACCTCCACCCCTCGGCCTTGGTCTGAGTGGAGGGGGCAGGGGGGGGAAGGCTACACGGGCCAGGTAGGGCTCAACTGCTTTTGAGAACTTCTGCTGACACAGAGTTTTGTTCTGTTGCTGGCCCTGGGCTGGGCTCTGCCTCTGCTGTAGCCCTGGGCAGAGAGGGAAAGAAGCAATGCCTTGGCCTGGGCCATCCTGAAAAACCGAGGGGTGGAAAAGGGGATCTTAGAGATCTGTCTAACTTCCCTTTCCTAGCTGCAAAAGACAAGTGAGCTGCTGCCTTTTGGCACAAGCCCTTTGAAATCTCCCCTTCTCCCTCATATTTGAAATATGACACTATGGACTGCTTCAGCCTGGTCAAGTTGCTGGCACAGCTCCAGCACAGCTGCAATCCCTCAGGTAAATGCCTTGGCCAGGACACTGCCTTTGTTAACTCTTTCAGTGCATCACTGCACAGGTGGGACCTGAAAAAGCCTCCATCCTCTCTTTAGTGAGAGAAAATTAGAGTGCAGATGTGTAGACACCACATGAAAGTATCAAAATCAGTAAGAAGGAGTAAAGATCCAGATGAAAGGAGTATGGGGAGCTGCTTTCAGACTGAAAAGACTCTTGTAAGCTATGGTAATTATTTATAATATATTGAAATATTTCCTTTAAACCATAGAGATGTATGGGGTGATGGAAAGTTCAAATTGTAGACCTGAACAAAAGAATGAAATGTTAATGAGGCTGTGATTCCATGAGAAGTTGAACAGAGAAATGAAGTGATAAAAACTCTCTGCCCTCAAAAGAAAAAGTGAATCTCTGTTCCCTGAGATGAAAGTGATCCCAAAGATAGATAAAGAGAACCTTTGTTTTGAACAGTTTATCTTTAAAATAAAACCCCATACATCGATGTGTCCCAAAGGTACAACTGTGAACATGGGAAGAGTTTCATGAATGCAGATCTTCTGGGTGGCTGTTGTTCATGACGATTGGAACCACGAGAGAAGTGTTTTGTTAGGGAGGAATTTTCCATGGCAAATGAGAGGTACTTCCCTTCCNAAAGAAGCAATGCCTTGGCCTGGGCCATCCTGAAAAACCGAGGGGTGGAAAAGGGGATCTTAGAGATCTGTCTAACTTCCCTTTCCTAGCTGCAAAAGACAAGTGAGCTGCTGCCTTTTGGCACAAGCCCTTTGAAATCTCCCCTTCTCCCTCATATTTGAAATATGACACTATGGACTGCTTCAGCCTGGTCAAGTTGCTGGCACAGCTCCAGCACAGCTGCAATCCCTCAGGTAAATGCCTTGGCCAGGACACTGCCTTTGTTAACTCTTTCAGTGCATCACTGCACAGGTGGGACCTGAAAAAGCCTCCATCCTCTCTTTAGTGAGAGAAAATTAGAGTGCAGATGTGTAGACACCACATGAAAGTATCAAAATCAGTAAGAAGGAGTAAAGATCCAGATGAAAGGAGTATGGGGAGCTGCTTTCAGACTGAAAAGACTCTTGTAAGCTATGGTAATTATTTATAATATATTGAAATATTTCCTTTAAACCATAGAGATGTATGGGGTGATGGAAAGTTCAAATTGTAGACCTGAACAAAAGAATGAAATGTTAATGAGGCTGTGATTCCATGAGAAGTTGAACAGAGAAATGAAGTGATAAAAACTCTCTGCCCTCAAAAGAAAAAGTGAATCTCTGTTCCCTGAGATGAAAGTGATCCCAAAGATAGATAAAGAGAACCTTTGTTTTGAACAGTTTATCTTTAAAATAAAACCCCATACATCGATGTGTCCCAAAGGTACAACTGTGAACATGGGAAGAGTTTCATGAATGCAGATCTTCTGGGTGGCTGTTGTTCATGACGATTGGAACCACGAGAGAAGTGTTTTGTTAGGGAGGAATTTTCCATGGCAAATGAGAGGTACTTCCCTTCCTAAGTAAACTAAAGAAAGACTGTTTTAGAGGTAGAAAACTGACTGAGATTTCTGTGTTTTCTTTCATTGTTGGTTGGGAGAAAAGAAGGTATAAGGAGGGAGGAGGAGTGTTCTAAAGGTTTAATTCTGATTCTTGTTTTCTTGCCTTTTAGTGTTAATTAATAAAGTCTTTTTACTTTTAAGCTTAAGCCCGCTTTGCTCTTCATTAGAAAATTTCAAATTGGCAAACCCAAACCAAAGCATGAATTGTTGTTTCCACCTGGTTTCAAATTGAAACAATGACACACGCCTTCTTCATTTCTCCTTGACAACATACATAAACCACACCCAGAATTCTCAGTCAGTTTTCCACCTTTAGAATGGTCTTTCTTCAGTTTACTTAGGGACAGGAGCATCTCTCACTGCTAGGAAAAATCCTCTGTGAACAGCAGCAGCCTGGAAAATCTGCATTCATGAAATTTCCTCCCACTTTTATAGCCTGTCAACAGCTGTACTTCTGGGCCATGGAAATGTATAGGGTTTTGGGGGGTTTTTTTAATGGACTGTTCAAAATCACAGGTTCTCTTCATCTTTTCTCGGGGCAAAAAGGGTCATCACTCCCTTCTCTCTCTGTTCAAATATCTCATAGGATCACAATCACTTCAACATTTGTTCATTTGCACAGAATTCCTCTGCTCAGGTCTGCAAGTTGAACTTACCATGTCCCCTACACTTCTCCATGGTTTAAAGGGAATGGAGTCTATAGCCATAGCTTACAAGAGAATTTCAGCCCAGATATAAGGCATCTCCTCATCTTCCTTCCATCTGGGACATTACTTCTTCTTGACTGACCTTAGTGACTTCATGTTGGTTCTTTACATGTCTTCACTCTATCCTTGTCTCACACACAGGGGAGGAGGAGGCCTGGAGGTCTCTTCTGTGGACTGAAAGAGTTAATATTTCACCCTGGGCCTGGTGAGCCACCCCTTGGTCTCAACCACATGATCTCCCACAGCTCTGGGACAGCCCCTTGGCAACTTGCATCCAGAACTTTTTGCGGATGAAGGATTTCTTCAGCAGCCATGCTGGGAGGCGGGAGGGAGTAGCTGGGGTCTCATCAGCCAGACTGGGCTCAGCTGCAACATGCCACAGGCTGATGGCTTACCTGCCCAACAGCCATCAGGGCCCTACCTAGACCCCACAGGGCCCTGCGGGCTGTGGTGGAGCACACCTGGCCCAGCCCATAGCTGGACCCTGGTGGACCCTGGCTCTGCTTGGGCCAGCAGTGGGGCAGGGCTTAATGTCCATAAGATGTTGGCATCTAGGGCCTGGCCCAACTTCATCTGGGGCCTGTGGCCTACCCTCCCTGACCCAGCCATCACTGGGGCCCAGTCTGGCCCCACCAGGCTGTATAGGCCACAGCAGAGCAGGGCCAGCCCAGTCAGCACCCTGCTGCCTCTTCCAAGCCAGAAACCTGAGAGCAAAGTTCCTGGAATTCTCATTTTTAAGTGTATATTTACAAAGATGTACCTACCCTTTTTACTGGTTTAATCATGTGTCAATATTCAGAAAATGACCAATTAAGTCCAAACCAGGACACATACAAGTTTTTGTACATAATTTAAAGTTTTTAATTTTGGTTGAAAGTTGAATTGTTTGTGGCTGTATGGTCTGGTCTGTTATTCTGAGTCCTAGGTATTTCCATGGTAGTTGCTGCTGCACCTTTTCTGGTGGTCCTTGCAGCCTAAATGTTTTTAATGCTTGCATCAGGCTTGGCTGAAACTGTGAAAGGTCTTTTTTGGTTGGGGTTGCTATCAAAACATCATCCATCTAGTGGTAACAGTATGCCCCTAGAAATTGCTCTCTCTGTTGCACAGAGTGCCTGTGCAACACACCACTGACAAATTGTAGGGCTGTTTTTCATCCCCTGTAGTAAAACTCTCCATTGATAATGCTCGACTGGTGGAGGATTATTAACGCATGGCACTGTGAAGACAAACTCTGGGGTATCTTCAGGGTGTAATGGTGTGGTGGTGTCAGCATGATCTCTGCCTCGGCCAGCCCTGGCACCACGGCAGCAAGGGTACGGCTCAGTAGCGGAACGAACTTCGCCGATCCCATGAGTCTTGGCTTGTCTGTGGGCAGTGAGCAACGATGGCAGGAACAGAATGAGGGAAACTTCACTTGAGGTTAAACCACCGACTTTATTTGCCCCACTATGGGGACAGCCTCAGTCAAGGTGGCAGCTCAGGCAAAGCTCTCCAAGCACCTGAATACAGCGGCTTATAAAGGGGGGAGGAACTCAGGGTAGGGTCTAACTTGGGACCAATTAGGGATAGGCGGGGGACGGCTCTCTAACTTAGTGACATGTAGGGGAACAAACCAGGGTACAGTAAGGGGGAGGAAACAGGAATTCTGTCCCGTCACTCAGTGACCCTGATAGAATTTTCCAGACTGAAGGCGAGGTCTCAGAGTGACAGACAGGGTCTGGGAGTTACATAACTTAAGACTGATGAACAACAGTAACCAGGATCAACCAAATAGGGAAAGAACATAGGGGGTACATGGAACGAACCATATAACAATATAATAATTCCAAAAACTTAAAAACACACTGCCACATAACGGAATAGCGAAAAAGCAATCTTTTAAATTCACAATCAGAATGTCCCAGGTAGCAGGTATTATGGTAGGAGATGGCACACCAGGTTGCAAAGCACACATGCTTTCTGCATGACTGCACTGATTTTTCTCAAGTCATGGAGCAACCTCCATTTACCAGATTTGTAGTTAGCCAAAACCGGCCGGAAGACCTCGGGCTGTAACGAGGAGCTTAGGGAGCCCCTCCTCTCCATAGCGTAGCCAAGTTATGTAACCACAAAGGAAATAACGTGGGCACTCCGAGGTTATTTAAGAGTACGCCTGCAGGAAATAAACGCATTCCACCGTTCATCATATTGGTGTGACGTGTGGTTTGTCCGGCCAGTCTGTAAGTTCGCCGTGGTCTCACCTGAACCAGGTCACCAGCCCCGCTGGTCGGCAACACAGATTTCTCTTTTATAACAAATACTAGGGTGTTCCATGAGCTCATAGATGCTTCTATGTGCCCCTGAGCTAGTTGTTCTTGGGATTTTAGGGTATGTAGTTTTGCTTTTTCAAGGGACTGCTGTGGTACCCACGTGTTGGGATCCATGAAAGCTTTAGGATAAGGACATGGGAAAAACCCGTTACTTAGGGTGAGAAAATGTGTGAATCATTAAAAATAAAGGGTCAGGGGAAAGCTGTAAAAGCATGCTTCAGAGAGAGAAGAAAACATAAAAATGTAGAACCATATATTGTGGGAACCATTAAAAGTAAAAGGCCGTGGGAAAGTTGTAAAAGCAGGTCTCAGAGACAGAAGAAAACAGAAAACCTCAGAGCTATGCTGTAGATGCTGATTCTGAAGGTAAAAGAGTTACATCAGATAGTGAGGAAGGACATTAGACAATAAGCAGTGTCTTCAGTCTAGGTCAAGCAAACCTTAGGATAGCAGAAAAATATATCTGTCAAGATATAGAAAGTTTTAGGCTTAATAATGAAGTACTGTGCACTGTATTTTAAGATTAACAAGCAAGCATTGTTTTAAGCAAGTCTTTGTGTATTAGCATTGGTTGGCTAAAGCTCATGTCAAGTAAGCTTTTGCTTTCTGCTATTGGCTGAAAGACTTTTAAAGTATATTGTAACACAGAACTCTGTGGCTGTTGTCTGGGGTGCAAGCTGCTGTCTTGGTCGTGTAATGAGAGTCTTGAAGAAAAAATAAAAAACAGCTCGAGACGCATCCCTCAGCAGTCCCGTCCCATTCATGGATTTGTACATATTTTATGTACAGTGGCTGGTGCATAAGCAAAAAGCTCACTCCCATCAGCCCCTGGTAGCTCTTATGTTAAAAGTTCACAGTTCTTGTTACTCCAATTGGTTGTGTTACCCCCGCAATGTTTTACGTCCTCCTAATCTTCATATCCAGTGGAACCTTTCCCTGAGACTTTGCCCTTAATCTACCCTATATAAGTTACTGTTTCACCCTGGCCCTTGCCTTTTTGGTTCACCCCATACCGAGTTCACGTACTCTCCGGTTTGTTGTTTTGCTCATTAAAGAGTCTTTGTTTTTTGGTCACCAAATCATGCCCATCTCTTTTTTCATTCGCTGCCCTTGGACTTTTTCCCAAAGTCCTGAGTGTAACACTCATCATTACCATCCAGGCCCGGGGTGTTACACCCACACAGGCTAAGTAGTGACCCATTTTAGAGTTAATGTGGGATACTTTTCACCCTCTAATACAGCAGCCCCCATTAAAAATCGATCCCCACCTGGATTCCCTATGCTGACAGAACATCCCTCCTCCACAGGTTAAGTAGTGCAGCAGTGATGTATGGCCAAACCGTGGCTGTCTGACCCTCTGGATTTTTAACCAACACAGGTTTGCTATTCAAGCTTCTCTGTGTGGTCCATCTGAGGCCAGCAATAGCAGATCCTGCAGGCGTGGTAGGCTACGATGAAGGTCAAATGTTGGCAGAAATTATGGTAACATCTCCCCTATAGTCTGGGTTTTCCAGGCAGAAGCGTCTGAGTTTCTAAAGCTCATTTTTCCTGATGTTTTGGGTTGTTGAAAGTATGTTCCCACAGCCTGAACATAAAACATCAGGATTGTTTGTGTAACAATACTCATTGTTTGGAATTCTTTCTGTGGGACGGACTTTCTTTTGATGTCCCTCTGGTTTGGCCAATGTGGGTGAAGAGTTCACCCACATTGTTCACCAATCACAGTGGCCTGTCAAAAATCTATAAAAGGGGAGTAATTGTTTGAAAAAACGGAGTCAGATTCATCTCTCCAAGCTGTTTTGGAGAAATTCGTGTCATATGTTATTCGCCACAGCAACATCTGGTGGACACTGTGATTGTAGCCACAGGAACGAGGTGAAAAATCATTTCCGTTTTTTGAGAAACAAGGTAAGTTGTTTGAAAAAACAAAAAAAAAATCTAGCCTGTGGGCTCTCGCCAGTTTGTATCTTCTTTGTATTTAAGGAGAAAAAATTTTGGTAAAATTATAATTTCTACTCTAGACCAAGACGATCAGCTGGCCTTGGGATTTGGGGGGGATATTGTTCAGCAAAGAGCTGGGGTCCCCCAAGAGAATGTTAAAACTTTCTACCTCTGGGAGAGAGAGAGAGGCATCTTCTATAGTGCCAAGACAATAATCTCAAAAAGACTATGGATGTCTCCCAGTGAAACTCTCCATGAAATACTCAGGGTGATATAGAAGTGGCCAAACTTATAGTGGTATGGAAGAAAGTTATAACAGTGTTTCAGGGCGAGGCTTGTGGGTCCACTCCCAGTTCTGAGGTCTCTGAGGCCAAGGGTGATTAGAGATGCATCTTGACTCAGATGCAGAATCTGGCCAAGCCCCTGCGGAGACCAACGAGTCTGGAAATGAGTGGGAAATCCACCCTCCCTCCCAAGATACCATGTTTAACTTAGCTTCCTTTATTGAGAATGACTCTGATACATAGAAAGGGGTTGGGGGCCCCCTCCCTGAGCTCCGTCTCTGGTGGCCAGGGGGACTGGAGTGGGGCTGGGACCTTCAGGCCCCCTCTGGACTCTGCCCCACAGCCACTGTTTCTCTCAGAGCTCGGGAATGCGTGCAAAGGGCAGGAACTGTGCATCCCCTGTGCATTTCCTGCGGTGGAGGGGCTGAAAACCAGAAGACCTGCCCGTGTTTCCAGTGGAACTGGATTCGGGTGGCGTGGTTACTGTGACGTGCCCGAGTTGTGGGGGGTTTGCGAGATACTCCCTCAGTCACTGGGAAGTCGTGGCGACTGCAACCCAGACGGCTCCCTTTGTCATGGGAGAGAGGTCCACTCCTGGCTCAGCAGAGTCAGCATCTGCGTTCAAACAGCCAGGCAGGGTTTCCATCAGAATGCTCCCAGGGCATGGGACTGGACCCTTCCCCCTTCGGCCCCTGCCAAGCACGCCCTTGGTGCGCCCTCGCGTGATGGCCCCACTGCACGCTGCCGTGTCTTTGCTAGTGGCACTGGCTGAGGGTGGCACGGGGTTGGAGCAGGAGCCGCCAGTGGCACGGCTGCGGCACCCGCCGTCTCCCGCCACATCATTGCTGGCAGTGCTGGGTGACGGTGGGATCCCCTGATCCCCCAGGTCCTGGCCTGCCACTGGCCATGGTACTGGGAGCCGGCGAAGCCTAGGTGGAGCCGGCCGCTGTTTTCCCCGCCCTGACTTTGTCTGGGGTGCCAGCAGGGGGTGGAGCTGGGTCTATCTCAGCACCGGTTTATCGCACTCCATTCCCCCTTCAGTGGGGAGGAGTGGGCAGGGCTGGGTCTGTCCCAGCCCCTTTCCCACCCACACTGCTTCACCTCCAAGGGGGGGTGTGGGCAGAGCCGAATCTTTTTCGGTGTCTTTGCCACCTGATTTGGGTGTGCAGGCAGCTCCTTAGAGCTTGCCACAGGTACCCATGGCCTCTGCCAGGGCTGAGGAAGCTCAAGCAGCTGCCTCTCACGTGCCTGCCTCTGGTGAGACTGGGAATGCCGTGTCAGTGGCTCTTCCATTGTTTACTTTTAGGGCAGGAGGCAAAGCACAGGTGTAAGCATGAAGCAGAGGACACTGAACAGGTGTCCTGGCTTCACAAAATCATTGGACATTCCTGGCATGCCAGAGACCTCAAACGATTCTGGGATGAGGTGAAGTCCAAGGTTTTGGAAATGGGGGATTGGGAGCTAGCAGCACATTTTATGGGGTCTGGAGAGAGACCTGTGGGACAGACGGACACCAAAAAGACCATGGTATGTGGTGCTATAGATGTGAAGAATCCCAGACACGTATCAGTGCCTGTCCCTGGGACACCCACAGGACAGAACTGAGACAAGAGGCTAGAAATTTAAAGTTTCTTTTAGAGATTTTACCAGAAGTCCGAACTATGCTTATTGCCTAAAATCACTTATGCTGGGCCTACAGAGAGTAGGATGAGACATGGCTCATAGACATGTCATAGACAAGGTGTACATACAGAAAAACAACTCAGAGGTATGCAAGGAGGCATGATATGGGGAAATTATTTACAAAAATGCAGGTGCAGTGTACCAGACTTACAAGGCCTCCAGATAATAGAAGCTCATGAGACCTAGATAACGGGACAGAGCCAACCTTCTGACTTGGACTGAGACCAAGAGCTCAGAGAGCATACATGGAGAGCCGGGGTGAAAAGTTCAACCTAGAGGAAGATTGTTGCAGTGTGTTTTTGAGTTTTTGGAGTTACTATTGTATTGTTATATGGTTCATTCCATGTACCCCCTATGTTCCTTCCCTATTTGGTTCATCCTGGTTACTGTTATTTGTCAATCTTAAGTTATGTAACTCTCAGACACTGTCCATCACTCTGAGGCCTCGCCTTCAGCCTGGAAAGTTCTAACAGGGTCACCGAGTGATTGGACAGGATTCCTGTTTCCTCCCCCTTCTGTACCCTGGTTTGTTCCCCTACATGTCAATAAGTTAGAGAGCCATCCCCTGCCTATCCTTAATTGGTCCCAGGTTAGACCCCACCCCTGGTCCCTCCCCCCTATATAAGTTACTGTATTCAGGTGCTCGGGGGCTTTTGCCTGAGCTGCCACCCTTGACTAAGGTTGTTCCCACTGAGGGACAAATAAAGTTGGTGGCTTAATCTCAAGCAGAGCCTCCCTCTTTCTGTTCCTGCCTTCATCACCCATTGCTAACAGGCAAGCCAAGACTCACGGGATCGGCAAGGTTCGTCCTGCTACCAAGCTACCTACCCTCGCTGCCGTGGTGCCAGGGCTGGCCAAGGCAGAGATCACACTGACACCGTGACAGAAGACTACCTGCCTTCATCCCCCAGCGACCACCGTGTGACCCCCCCAGCGGGTGCCACACAGGCGCAGAAGGTCTCACCGAGCGAATTACATACAAAGCGGGGCCGGTAGGAGCTGGGAAATGACTGTGCATGAAGGGTTACACAATTCATATGCATATGGGGATAAAAGGGGATTATGAGTGCCCCGAAAGTTGTGCCTGCCTTTGGAGGAGCGCTATGGCCCATACTGGATTTTTCAACTCTCCCGAGTTGTGGATTATTTTTCTGCATATAAGGACCACACAGATGCTGTGACAATGCAAGGAGGTGCTCAGGGTTTCCCTGTATATAATGGTGAACCTAATGCAGGACAACCTCACAGTCACCATGTCTTGTCCTGGAAGGTGGTCATGGATCTTCAGGACAAGGTGGCCAAATATGGCCTAGGTTCCTCAGAGGTGATGAACATGCTGAGAGTCATAAATGCAGACCTATTGGTGTAGTCTGGTTTCCTGGGCCTGAAAGTTTGAGTCTCTGAACTCAGCTTCTTCAGGATGTTTTGGGTTCAGGAAAACCTTGTTCTCACAGACTTGACATAAACATTGCTAATGTTATTGTAACGAAAGTGATGTTTGCATTCCTTTCTGTGGGATGGACCTTTTCTCTGTCTTTCAGCTTTGGGCCAATGGGATGAAGAGTTCTGGCACTCTTCTGCCCAGTGGGATGGCCTGTTTCTTGTAACTATATAAGGAGGTCAATTGTTTAATAAAGGAGGAGTCAGATGCATGTTATAACGAGGTCTTGATGTCGGTCTGTCTCATCGCCCACAGCGACATATTGGCACCATATGATATCAGGCATCTGGCTCAGGTGCTGTTTCAACCTGTCCAGCCTGAGGTTTTTGAGGATCAGTAGACCCAGTTGGCTATGACTGCGATAATGCAGAATAGTCGATTGCCCCTGCAGGACACCAGGCGTGCAGCTAGTCTGGATCTGTTCAAGGGGGTAGGCATATATGCTAACCCTGATGATCAGGCCACCTTTCCCCACCTCCTCCTGGAGCAGTGCCAAAAAGTGGGAATGACAGCAGTGATAAAAACCACTGAATTGGCTGCTCCAAAAGAGAAGTTTGTGGNGGGATAAAAGGGGATTATGAGTGCCCCGAAAGTTGTGCCTGCCTTTGGAGGAGCGCTATGGCCCATACTGGATTTTTCAACTCTCCCGAGTTGTGGATTATTTTTCTGCATATAAGGACCACACAGATGCTGTGACAATGCAAGGAGGTGCTCAGGGTTTCCCTGTATATAATGGTGAACCTAATGCAGGACAACCTCACAGTCACCATGTCTTGTCCTGGAAGGTGGTCATGGATCTTCAGGACAAGGTGGCCAAATATGGCCTAGGTTCCTCAGAGGTGATGAACATGCTGAGAGTCATAAATGCAGACCTATTGGTGTAGTCTGGTTTCCTGGGCCTGAAAGTTTGAGTCTCTGAACTCAGCTTCTTCAGGATGTTTTGGGTTCAGGAAAACCTTGTTCTCACAGACTTGACATAAACATTGCTAATGTTATTGTAACGAAAGTGATGTTTGCATTCCTTTCTGTGGGATGGACCTTTTCTCTGTCTTTCAGCTTTGGGCCAATGGGATGAAGAGTTCTGGCACTCTTCTGCCCAGTGGGATGGCCTGTTTCTTGTAACTATATAAGGAGGTCAATTGTTTAATAAAGGAGGAGTCAGATGCATGTTATAACGAGGTCTTGATGTCGGTCTGTCTCATCGCCCACAGCGACATATTGGCACCATATGATATCAGGCATCTGGCTCAGGTGCTGTTTCAACCTGTCCAGCCTGAGGTTTTTGAGGATCAGTAGACCCAGTTGGCTATGACTGCGATAATGCAGAATAGTCGATTGCCCCTGCAGGACACCAGGCGTGCAGCTAGTCTGGATCTGTTCAAGGGGGTAGGCATATATGCTAACCCTGATGATCAGGCCACCTTTCCCCACCTCCTCCTGGAGCAGTGCCAAAAAGTGGGAATGACAGCAGTGATAAAAACCACTGAATTGGCTGCTCCAAAAGAGAAGTTTGTGGTCATAGTCCAAGGAGCAAAGGAATCGTATTTGGAATTTGCAGAGAGGCTGTCTGCTGCTGTGGAGAAGCAGGTGGAAAATGCAGATGTGAGAATACTTCCGCTCAAACAGCTTGCAAGAACTAATTCCAGTGCAGACTGTAAAAGGCTGATTGACGCTCTCCCTGGGGATCCTTCCCTAATGGACATGGTCCAGGTGTGTGCTAACGTAGGTACCACAGACAATAAAATCGCTACTTTCACCAGTTCTTTGCAGCCAGCTTTGAAAGGGATGAAAGGTAAAAAACAGATTCATGTCAAACAGAATTAGGGGACGGCACAGACCAAGAAAAAGCAAGACCAGAAAAAACAGAAAGAAAAAGCGACTTTGGGTTACTGTGCTCAGTGTGGAATTAAAAATGATAATGCAAACATCTGTACAGCAAAAGCTACGGTCAATGGTGACCCATTGACAAGCTCGGGAAATGGGAAGAAGAGCGACAAGGGGAAGAGCGCTCAGACATAAGTAATTCCCCAAGTCCTGATGCTGATGCAGGTTTGCTTGGCAAACTTGCAGCCACCACCTACAGCTCTGCCAGGGTGAACCTCTGCACAGCAGTAGCAGTAGTCTTAAACTCTTGCCAAGTGTAAAAAGTCCCCCTGGATACCTTTGGACCCTTGGGTGAGGGAAAAAGTGCTCTCCTCATGGAAAGGTCAAGTGCCACCCTTCAGGGTATCATTGTGCATCTAGGACTTATCGATGCAGATTATACGGAACAAATTTATGCTATGGTTTCCACACCCACCCCCCCCCTGTCGTTATCCCTGAAAAAAACTCAAATTTCTCAACTTGTACCTTTTAAGTCTTCCATCTCTAGGACAGAAAAACGGTGGTGACGAGACAGCTGCTTTGGATCTACTGGGCTGCCTCAAGTTCACTGGACTGCTTCATCTCTGACAAGGGTCCTGAAAAGTGGTGTACACTGAGCCTCCGGGGCGCCACTCCATCAGAGATCCACCTACAAGGCCTGCTGGACACGTGAGCTAACATAACCACTGTCTCCATCGCTGTGTGGCCTCTGTAGTGGCTTCTGGATCTTGCACAGTCGCCTGTTGTAGGATTGGGTGGACCGAGACAATGCTTTGTGAGCCAGCAGCCCGTGATGATCATGAACTCAGAGCAACAGTCTGCAATGGTTCAACCTTATGTCACCACGACTACTGAAAACCTCTGGGAGCGGGATGTACTGGCGGGGTGGGTGCAAAACTGGTGCAAATCGGGACGGATTTTTGATGGCGGCCACTGCGATGAAGGGCACACCATGTCTCATGCCTCCTATACGGTGGCTGGTAGACAAACCTGTCTGGATAAACCAGTGGCCCCTCCCGGAACACAAATTGACTGCCCTTCATGATTTGGTCCAGGAGCAGTTGGACCAGGGCCAGCTGGAGTTTTCCAACAGTCCCTGGAACACTCCTGTCTTTTACATCAAAAAGAAATCTGGGAAACGGAGGTTGTTACAAGACCTCCACAAGGTTAATGCCGTGATAGAAAGCATGGGGATGCTGCAACCCGGTATGCTGTCACCCATCATGCTTCCTGCAGATTGGTCCATTATCACTGTCGATCTGAAGGACTGTCCATTGAAATGGACCCTCATTAATATCCAAGTCCCTTGTGCTGGGAGAGGGCTTCTGCCTGATAAAATTCCACAGAGATGAGGACCTGTCCCAGACCCAAGCTGTCACCAGCAAGAACCCTGGCTGCTTTTGGAGTGGTAAACACCTCCTGCAAACTGACACCAGGAACCTGGCAGGTGAGATTTCTTTCCCATTGAAACAGGCCCTGGTTCTAGTCCAGGTCCACCTGTGAACACATGGGGGCCATGTCACAATGGAGGCAGCTGTAAAAAGCCTCAACAGGTAACGCTGGCCCTGTATTGCTTGTGCAAGTGGTGAGTGCACACGTGGCGGGGAGGCTGTGCTGAGGACAAGGGCTGGAACAGAAACATTGCATGTGGGGCTGGGTTCTCCTTCTGCATACAGGGACATCCCCTCACGGTACAGCCTTGGCCAGGGTACGGGGCTGCCACTGCTGGGGCAGTGGGACATGCCTTCCTGCTCCCAGCTTTCTGAGGCCCTGTCCTTCCTGTCCCCAGATCCCTGGGATTCCCGTCCCTGCTTCCCCCACTACTAGCTGCCTCTCTCCCTGCCCTCCTCAAGGCCTTCTCTCCATCCTCCTGCAGACCATGGATTCCTGGATAATCTGATTCCTGCTCTTGCAAAGCGTAGTCCAGTACCCGCAGCCCGTGGGTGATGGGTCAGATGAGGTGACACGTCTGCAAATGGAGGTGCGTGCAAAGCTCCAGGAACAGAAGAGGATTCAGCTGGAGCAGGAGGTCGAGCAGCTTGCGCTGATGCAGAGCAGTGCATCCTGGGGAGATCTGCTCTGGTCTGCCTTGCAGCCCTGGCAAGTCTGGGCATTTGCTGGGCTCTTGCTTCTTCTCTTTGCTATATGGTTTATGTGCAGGAAAAGTAGCCGTGAGGCAGAGATCAGTGGCAAGGAGAAGAGGAAGAGGATGAGACACAGCCATATGATCTGGGATGGCTTCTAGAGGAGCGCATACAGTGGCCTGCACAGGACCTGCAGACAGGCTGCAACAGGACAATGGCTCTGATGGACAATTTCACAACTCTCCTCAGGCTGGAACCTTGGCTGGAACTTTCTACCCAGAGCTCCAACAAGCCATTGGTTTTGGCAGTGCCTTTGAAGGTTGGTCTGCCCACGAGGAGAAACTGACGTACTGTGTGCTCATACCCCTGACTCCTCTGCTAGGCCACATCTTCTACCTGGAGCACGACATGGACCAGGAGAGGCCTGGCAGGAACTTCCATGTCCGCATGGAGCTGGAGTACTGGTGCCCAAGGGAGCAGCAGGGTGTGAACGTGCTGTGCTTCCTGCACCACCGTGACATGATTAGGTGGACAACTCAGCAGCCCAACCTCCTAGACACTCTGTGCACCGGCTCCTACCTCGACGTGCAAAAAACTGTCATCTGGTTCTGCGCACTGGTGAGGGGAAGCTGGCAGTGTTTGCCCCAGTCACACACTTGGCCTTTAGAGCTGCAGCCCTTCAGATGCTCCTGAAACCTCAGGCTTACAAATGGCCAAGAAAGCTTCCAGGTTAAGGTGCTGTTCAGGGTGCAGCGACACAACTCAGACATCTTAGTCAGCAGCTGGCCTCAAGGGGTCCACACCCCAAGCACAATGTGGCCTGAGACCTACACCGTGGCAGAGACAAAGTTCTTCAGGTACATGGCCAGGCAGACCCCCCAGGACAGCTCGCACCTCAAGTACCTGCAGTTCCTTGCCATTGTTCTTGCACACAAGGACTTCTCCATCAAGACCATCATCATGTGCCTACTGAACACTGTGTTGGTGTTGCACTGGCACAGCAGGTAATTCCTGCTTCAGCTGTTGGATGCCCTGGAGGAGCTGCACTTATCTCTGGAAAAGAAACATCTGGAGCATTTTATTTTGGGCAACCAGAGGCTTCCAGAGGAGATCAGATTGCCCCAAGATGTACAAAGAGCTAAGCCACCCAACCTCTTCTACAGCCTGATGCAGGATCCGGCTGCCCACTCCCAGGCGATGCAAGCCTACTGTGATCTGCATCATCACCTGGCAAGAATGCTGGCCTATGGCCACTGTTAGCAGGGCTCAGAGAATCACAGAATCACTAAGCTGGAAGACACATTTAAGATCATCGAGTCCAACCCATGCCGTAACACCACCTCAACTAAACCATGACAATGAGTGCCATATTCAATCTTTTTTTAAACACATCCACGGATGGTGACTCCACAACCTCTCCTGGCCAGACGATCCCAGTACTTTAACACTCTCTCAGTGAAAAACTTTTTCCTGATATCCAATCTAAATTTCCCTTGGTGCAGCTTAAGACTGTGTCCTCTCCTTCTGTCAGTTGTTGCCCAGAGAAAGACACCAAGCCCCACCTGACTACAACCACATTTCACATAGTTGTAGAGAGTGATAAGGTCACCCCTGAGTCTCCTTTTCTCCAGGGTAAACAACTCTGTCAGTCGTTCTTCACAGGGCTTCTGTTCCAAGCCCTTCAGCAGCCTTCTTGTCCTCCTTTGGACATCTGTGCCTGTTGTGCTTGCAGCTCATGGCAGAGATCCAGCTTTTAGTTCCATGACAAAGACAGGAATGAATGGGATAGATAGATAGACAGACGGATGTATAAGTATAGTGTATATATATATATATATATATATATAACTAGGAAGACTTTTACTAACAGATGTTTTTAATAGATACATATTATAGTGATAGTTTATCAATTATCATATTATTTTATAAAAAGATATAGCACATACATGATGTCACTACCTATTGTGACACATGTTAATACTCTGTAGTTACTGCATTTATGAGAGATGAGATTTTTATTACATAGATATATTTATAAAATATATAGTATACACATATTGTATTGTTCTGGTTTGGTTTGAAAATTGAAAGATCTTAATCAAGAGTAAAGTAGGTTTAAGTTTAAAAGGAGTAAGACTTCATTAACTAACACTAAAGGAAAAAACCAAAAATATATAATGCATATCACATATATAATATTTTCATACAGAAATATGGCAATATACAGTGTCACTATCTGTTTAGACACATATCAATGCCCCATAGTTAGTGTAGGTATGACTGGCAAGCATGAAACTTCTTTGCTGTTGTTTCAAGAAAGTACAATCTTGCAGAAACTGGAGCATGCAAGACTCTTGATCTCAGCCAGACCTGTAGTATTGGTAAATGGCACTGGGAATCTGGGCTTGTGAACAGTCTCCTTGAATTCAACCACACTTACAGTGCTGAATTAGTTCTAATCAGAAATTAAGCCCAGCTGTCCACAGCCCGTCTGATCCCAGAATCAGAGTGGCTTGGCTTGGAAGGGTCCTTAGAAATCGTCTTGTTGCAACCCCACTGCCAAGGCCAGGGACACCTTCCACCAGGCCACGATGCTCCAAGCCCCATCCAACCTGGCCTGGAACACAGCCAGGGATGGGGCAGCCACAGCTTCTGTGAGCAGTGTGGCCAAGAGC
>VXBS01007399.1:21991-41366 GCA_013400255.1 Sitta europaea
AAAGACACCAAGCCCCACCTGACTACAACCACATTTCACATAGTTGTAGAGAGTGATAAGGTCACCCCTGAGTCTCCTTTTCTCCAGGGTAAACAACTCTGTCAGTCGTTCTTCACAGGGCTTCTGTTCCAAGCCCTTCAGCAGCCTTCTTGTCCTCCTTTGGACATCTGTGCCTGTTGTGCTTGCAGCTCATGGCAGAGATCCAGCTTTTAGTTCCATGACAAAGACAGGAATGAATGGGATAGATAGATAGACAGACGGATGTATAAGTATAGTGTATATATATATATATATATATATATAACTAGGAAGACTTTTACTAACAGATGTTTTTAATAGATACATATTATAGTGATAGTTTATCAATTATCATATTATTTTATAAAAAGATATAGCACATACATGATGTCACTACCTATTGTGACACATGTTAATACTCTGTAGTTACTGCATTTATGAGAGATGAGATTTTTATTACATAGATATATTTATAAAATATATAGTATACACATATTGTATTGTTCTGGTTTGGTTTGAAAATTGAAAGATCTTAATCAAGAGTAAAGTAGGTTTAAGTTTAAAAGGAGTAAGACTTCATTAACTAACACTAAAGGAAAAAACCAAAAATATATAATGCATATCACATATATAATATTTTCATACAGAAATATGGCCATATACAGTGTCACTATCTGTTTAGACACATACCAATGCCCCATAGTTAGTGTAGGTATGACTGGCAAGCATGAAACTTCTTTGCTGTTGTTTCAAGAAAGTACAATCTTGCAGAAACTGGAGCATGCAAGACTCTTGATCTCAGCCAGACCTGTAGTATTGGTAAATGGCACTGGGAATCTGGGCTTGTGAACAGTCTCCTTGAATTCAACCACACTTACAGTGCTGAATTAGTTCTAATCAGAAATTAAGCCCAGCTGTCCACAGCCCGTCTGATCCCAGAATCAGAGTGGCTTGGCTTGGAAGGGTCCTTAGAAATCGTCTTGTTGCACCCCCACCGCCAAGGCCAGGGACACCTTCCACCAGGCCACGATGCTCCAAGCCCCATCCAACCTGGCCTGGAACACAGCCAGGGATGGGGCAGCCACAGCTTCTGTGAGCAGTGTGGCCAAGAGCCTCAGCAGCCTCAGAGAGCAGAATTTCTTTCACATCTCCAGCCTAAGCCCACCCTCTGCCAGTGGGAAGCCACTGGCCTCGGTGCTGTCCCTCCAGGCCCTTGTACACAGCCCCTCTGCAGGTGTCTGGTGGGCCTTGTGCAGGCACTGAAAGGCTGCAGGAAGGTGCCCCTTGGAGAGCACTGGGGCCAGGTGTGCCACCATCAGGGCAGCTAGTAGGGCCTGGTGCGGCCATCAGGGCTGGAGGGCACAGGGCAGGCACTGAGCCCCTGCCAGCTGGAGCTGGGAGCTCTGGAGGGTGGCCGGCATTGAGCCATNCATCTGTGCCTGTTGTGCTTGCAGCTCATGGCAGAGATCCAGCTTTTAGTTCCATGACAAAGACAGGAATGAATGGGATAGATAGATAGACAGACGGATGTATAAGTATAGTGTATATATATATATATATATATATATAACTAGGAAGACTTTTACTAACAGATGTTTTTAATAGATACATATTATAGTGATAGTTTATCAATTATCATATTATTTTATAAAAAGATATAGCACATACATGATGTCACTACCTATTGTGACACATGTTAATACTCTGTAGTTACTGCATTTATGAGAGATGAGATTTTTATTACATAGATATATTTATAAAATATATAGTATACACATATTGTATTGTTCTGGTTTGGTTTGAAAATTGAAAGATCTTAATCAAGAGTAAAGTAGGTTTAAGTTTAAAAGGAGTAAGACTTCATTAACTAACACTAAAGGAAAAAACCAAAAATATATAATGCATATCACATATATAATATTTTCATACAGAAATATGGCAATATACAGTGTCACTATCTGTTTAGACACATATCAATGCCCCATAGTTAGTGTAGGTATGACTGGCAAGCATGAAACTTCTTTGCTGTTGTTTCAAGAAAGTACAATCTTGCAGAAACTGGAGCATGCAAGACTCTTGATCTCAGCCAGACCTGTAGTATTGGTAAATGGCACTGGGAATCTGGGCTTGTGAACAGTCTCCTTGAATTCAACCACACTTACAGTGCTGAATTAGTTCTAATCAGAAATTAAGCCCAGCTGTCCACAGCCCGTCTGATCCCAGAATCAGAGTGGCTTGGCTTGGAAGGGTCCTTAGAAATCGTCTTGTTGCAACCCCACTGCCAAGGCCAGGGACACCTTCCACCAGGCCACGATGCTCCAAGCCCCATCCAACCTGGCCTGGAACACAGCCAGGGATGGGGCAGCCACAGCTTCTGTGAGCAGTGTGGCCAAGAGCCTCAGCAGCCTCAGAGAGCAGAATTTCTTTCACATCTCCAGCCTAAGCCCACCCTCTGCCAGTGGGAAGCCACTGGCCTCGGTGCTGTCCCTCCAGGCCCTTGTACACAGCCCCTCTGCAGGTGTCTGGTGGGCCTTGTGCAGGCACTGAAAGGCTGCAGGAAGGTGCCCCTTGGAGAGCACTGGGGCCAGGTGTGCCACCATCAGGGCAGCTAGTAGGGCCTGGTGCGGCCATCAGGGCTGGAGGGCACAGGGCAGGCACTGAGCCCCTGCCAGCTGGAGCTGGGAGCTCTGGAGGGTGGCCGGCATTGAGCCATGGGCTCCCACAGCGATGCATCCCTCACGGCTGAGGCAGCTGCACAGGCATACCTGGGTGAGGACACGTGGCCATGAAGTGTCTCCCTCAGGGGCATTCCTGCTCTGGGGCCAGAGTGATTTGTGACTGTGGGATGAGTGGTCAGCATGAGTTGGTTCCCTTGAGTGGTGACAAGTGTGCAGGGGAAAACGTCACCCGGGGAAGAAGCAACAGCAAATAGCTTCCAGCATGGCCATTGTAATACTGGTGTCTTACACTGGCTGTCCCTCTTTCCATGTGGAAATAGCAGAGGGGCTATCTAGAAATAATAAGTACCTGTCAGTACCAATAAAACTTCACAAATTTTCTATGGGTAGTGCAGTTTCCCTCATTGCAAAATTACCAGGAAAAAAGGCCAGCAGGGGTAGGTAGGCCAACACAAGCACAGTTGGGAACTGATTTTGGCAACAAATCTTTCTTCAGGTCTGACATGCATGAAATAGATTTTTCAGAGAGTAACGTGATGTGTAGGAGTCAGACCACCCTGAAAGTAAAGGTAACTGATTTCCACAAAGAAGGGACAGTAGCAGAAAGGCAGGATGAGAGAAAGAATTTAAAAACTGCATCTTTGCATACAAAACAGTCTTTTAACAGGACTTCTAAGGAATGTAAGAAAAGAGTGGGCCAGTCACTCCAGTTTTGTTCTCTATTTCTCATTGTATCTTTTCTGATCCTATCTGCATATCCTTTTGTTCTGCTGATTGTCTTTCCATATCATGTTTCTCCCTACTCTCTCCTTCTACAATTCCAGCAGTGTTACAAGTCCTAGCAAGCAGATATATTAATTAATTCAGCTATAATATAGAAACATCACACTTTCCAATTTTTTTGTCAGGAACAACGAAGTAATGCAATAATGTAATCAGCTCCTGATGGTAGAAGTTGACAGGAAATTGCTAGAAGTCTGCCATGGGAAGAAACAGTTTTATTTTGGAGAATGAAGTAGCAGACAGTATTCCACTAAATCACATCAGTAAGGCAAAAGGTGTAAATAAGAAGCTGCTTTGGATAACAGGACAAACTGGCTTGGCAACAGTCCTGAGACTAATGCATGACTCAACTCAGCCAGGAAGCACACACAATAAATAACAAAGCAGGTAGGACACACTAAGGAACAGCAACAGAACACACTGTGACGTTATTGATACATCATTTAATTTCAGATGAATCAAAGCCATGAGCCAAGGTTTGGGATCAGCACTGCTAACATACACTTTGCAAATACCACAGCCTAAGTTCTGAGCTCAGGGACAGAGCTAGATTTTGTTTATTTAAGCTAGATAGCTCGCTTAAATAAACTCCAACAGGGACACAGAACAATGAAGAGGGATAAATTTGGAATGAAGAAGATGAGCTAAAGACAGTAGTTATTACATTAAATATTAATATCACTGTGTGGAATCAGATGGCCAGATTAGATCCAGAATTTTCTTTGAGGATTGCTGGACAGACACTGTTGGTTTTTTCAATTTTATTTAACTGCACAAGAGTAGTTCTATGGTATCCCTTGTCCTGGAAAAAAATAATAATAAAGCACCACAGAAGAGAGTGGATCCCTCGCAGCAAACTCAGGTGTGTCTGGATGACCGTCAAGGAGCTGAGGGGATGTGGCTTGTGGGGAAGCCTGTGCAGCAGTGATAGCTGGGGACCGCACCTGTCTCTTCCCGGGCTTCCCACAACACACCCCACAGCCAAGGCCATGGATGCCGGACATCTGGCACCTCCAGTGAGGCACAGACAGAGGAAACCCTTAACCCTGCCATTGAGAAGAGGGACCCTCAGAAAATGCTGCTTGAGCCCTGGGGCTGCCTGTGTCTCAAGCAGCATTTCCCGCTGTTTAATAGCTTAATATCTTTCTTATATTGTGGTAATCAGTGTCCAAAGGAAGGCAACCAAGATGGCATAGGGCTGTGAGGGGAAGCCATACNGTAAAGGTAACTGATTTCCACAAAGAAGGGACAGTAGCAGAAAGGCAGGATGAGAGAAAGAATTTAAAAACTGCATCTTTGCATACAAAACAGTCTTTTAACAGGACTTCTAAGGAATGTAAGAAAAGAGTGGGCCAGTCACTCCAGTTTTGTTCTCTATTTCTCATTGTATCTTTTCTGATCCTATCTGCATATCCTTTTGTTCTGCTGATTGTCTTTCCATANGGGCGGGCAGGGGCTTGCTCAGTGACCCCCGACAGCCTTAACACATTTCCCCTCGGGACCTGTTAATGGTATTTGCACTTAAAATACTTCTCGGCTGCCTTCAGAAGAGGAGTGTGAGGCAGATTTATCTACCAAGCTACAAAGAAAGCCTGATACACAGAGCATAATCAGAAGTGCGGCAGAAAACGTCTCTTGCTGTTTGTAACAGGCACAGGTCCACGGTGCCCTGCACTATGGGGAATTCGGTGGCAGGGACACAGCTAGAGGAAATGGGAAGAGGTAGGGCCGACCTGAAAGCAAGTTGGTTGCAGTGACTAAATCCACATGGTAAGCAATCTACAGTCAGATTTCTTTGTTATTCAGGTACAGCTGGTGAAACAGTCAGGTTGTCTTGAGCAGGTTTAATGTTCAAGCACTGCAAAGGAAAGGGATTGCTGTATTTCTTTCCCTGTGAAAATTGGAACTTCCCTGTTTAAGTCTACTCTGGTCACTGAAACAAGATTTCCCCATCCCTTTTTATCGGTGAGTCTGGTTGCTCTTCCTTTCCAGCCTAGTTGGTTTCTTTCTGCTCACTCACATGAACTCTTTAAGTGCAAGTAGAGAGCATGTAACTGGAAGTATAAGAGCGGCCTGAGTTGCTTCTTTTAGAGACAGTTTTTGATGAATTGAAGTGTTGAAACAAATTTCAAAAAACCCTCAAAGGCTGGAGTTATAGCAGGCTGCGACAGCAAGGTGGCCCTGTTCCACCGCCCAGCTGAAGCCTCTTGCATCAGGCTTAGGGATCATCTGGCTTTTTGAAAGTTAGTTTTCCAGTGCATCAGGGCTTTCTGGACATGGCATGCACTGCAGCTGTACAGGCCAGCAGTAGGACGGGAAAAGTGGCATAAGCACCCCCATTTCAGCAGCAACTCCTCAGACCTGCACTTAAATCCAATGTTAAACTACAACTACTCTTTGTTTTGAGTCTAAGCTTTGACTCAAATTTGACCAGTAAACTGGTGTTTCATATCGTGCAGTAGCCCATGTCAAGGGTTCTCAAACTTGACTGGGGGTGTAGTAGAGAAAGATGCCTGCACTTTGACAGATAACAAAATACTGCCTTTCTGCCTAGAGATCCTTGTGCTATTTAAGACTTGGCAAAAATTGCTGTCCTCACTATCTCAATTACTTAAGTGCTGAAACATCCCAGATCAGCCAAATTCCATTAAACACAAAGTGCAAAGGAAAGTTATCTTAAACAAGCAATGTACCAATTGTAAAGTTGTTGCATTTACTCCCCTAGGAAGAAAGGATTCTCATCAAGAAGGGGGTGAAGAGGTTAGCCAAACTTGAAGTGTCATTTTTTTCTTAGATGAGCTTTAACTTAGACTACTGTAAATTGAATGAAAAAACATGGAGAAGGGAGATAAGGAGCTTTTGGGATTAAAAATAAAAATAAACCCTAAAGCCTTCATTACTATCTTACAGCTTCTTCTAAGTAGTACTTTGCTGTTACAGTTCTGAAATTAATGAAGTGTGCATGGATTATTGCTGCGTATATTTTACTTCAAAGCTGGTTATTCCCCAGAAGTCAGAGGCTTTGCATGTCTGTTAATACAGTACTTTCCACGCCACTTTTCTAATACAAACTTCTGGGTTTTGACTCAATGCCAGAGGAGCAAAATAACATCCTTACCTTTGCAGCTGTGACCACAAGATAAAATCAAGCAGGAAGAAGAGCTGATGCTGGTGCCTTAAGGCACCTTGAGAGTTGGAGCTCACTCAAAGAGATGAGTCCACTTACAACCCTCCCTAAGCAATGTGGCTGTTATGGCACTTGTCCTTTCTTTTGTACCTGCTCCAGTTTAGCCAGCACAGGTGAATGCAGCTTGTCAAACATCCCAGCTCCCTCTATGTGAGCATTGCTGTTGCACAGCAGCTCCCCCCATTTACCTGTGCTGCCTTACCCAGGCTGCAGGAATGCCCTCAGAGCAATTCCAAGGATGGTTTGGTGGCAGCCCAGCTTTGTGGTTGTTCTGGGAATTAGGAGGAGGCTCTAGGCACAGATCTGAAAGGTGGCTGCATCAGCTCTAGACAACTTTTGTGTGTAGACTTCTCTCCTTGTCCAACTCCCAGCTGTACCAATGCCACTAAAACAGAAGTCAACAAGTGATATGTGTGAATACCTACCTTGAAACGCTTGCATATTCAAGCAAGCAGGAGAGGAGAGGGAGAAAAAAAGCACTTAGCTGGTTTTTTATATTTCTCTGTACTGCTGTTAGTGACTCAGTCTACAGTTTTGAGTTGTGATTTTGCATAACTGAGGAGGTTGCAGGAAAAAGCTATATTATGTCCCAGTTTCTGGGAGGAGCAGTTATATGACTATCAGGCTAGTGTCAGAGCTAATCTCTTGAAAATGAAGTTTTACTTTTTTCCAGTCAGCATATTGTAAGGAATAGAAAGTTCTTGAGAGTATACTTCTGAAAAGCTACCCGATACACAAGAATATTGGAATTTGTTAGTAAAATTTCAAGTTATCAGCATTACTTCTTAGTCTTTTCCCTGTTGTGAGCAACTTGAAAAAGTGTAAGGAGGTGCTTTATCCTGACATTTGTCTTTTGGCATGTTTCGGGGATTCTTTCTGGTATTTGAATGTTGTAAATGACAATCCTTTCAATCTGCTGTGGTGCAGTGGTGGTTTTTTAACAACTGCACAGCAGTAATAGCAGTTGAATTTAACCACCCTAACCCCCTTCCCCCAGGGCAGAGTAATTTGCTTTTCTTGGTGTTTAAGTGTTTTCACTAAGTGTTTGCATAGCATACCACCACCTAAAATACATAGTCCCTATTTCCAGAGCTCTCTGAGAGTACCCTGCATCTCTTTGGTACACAGCAGATAGTAAGGACTTTGCCCTGCCTTTCTTACCCCCTCCCTACACCAAATAAAAAGCCAATCCTGCTATTAATTTGATTACTGCATTAAACATAGTAAACCCAGTTATCCATTACATCAAAATGTATTCTGCCATCATATTATTAGACCTCTTTAGATCAAACTGGAAGCAAGTGAAGAAAGAATGTTTTCTTTTTTCCTATCTGTAGCTGTATCTGCTTTGAAGATTGGCTTTGTAAGCTTCTCCCATTAACTAACAAAGAGATAGAAATCTTCCATATCCCTGTGTGCCTTCTCCAGATGTGGATTAAGTTCATTAATGAGAGCAGTAATCTCCCAGACTGTCTGACAGGTGTTGATCTGTGCACCAGCACTAGTGCAGATTCTTACTTTGATGATGTTAAATGAGTGACAGCCCAGAGCGTGGGTTTGAAGCAGATTGTGTCCATGTACTGCACTTTGATTTGAACATGAAGTTCTCAGGTGGATCACCAGAGGCTGCACCACCAGTGAATGTTCAACACTCTCCACAACTCACAGGTGGGAAAAATCTGTGAGAGCCAGCAAGAGCTAACCTAAACCAACCACACGCACAGAACCCATAGTGGGAACAAAACCCTCAGCATCAGGTATTTTCATTTGCAGACTCGTGCTTATAGATATATAGACATAGCCAGCAGTAATTACAATAAACCAGTCTAGCATTAAAATAATTAAAATTGACATATTGAACTCCCCGAGAAGGAAGACCTGTAAGAAATGGGAATATCTATAAGGAAATTTGATCCAACAGAAGATTAAAACAGTCCCAAAGACTTCACACCACTCCTTTTCAATCTTTTAGCACTCTACAGGAGCCTCTACAACTGATTGTGTGGTATTGGTGAACACCAGAAATTGAAGGTGTAAACATAGGGTCATGCACCAAAATCTGGACAACTTGAAAAGACATGGTCATCTGAACAACATTCATTTTAGTTTAACTTAAGGGATCTATCACTTGAGGCTGGGAAATGTATGTAGGGTACCTGGAGGTAGGAGAAAATGAAAAGGTACTCAGACTGCAGAGGCATTTGTGGGTTCAGTTTAGCAGGTTATAAGTAGAAGCAATGCAAGTCTTGCCACAGATAAAAATAAATAGGTTTGTCCTGTTCATGGCATGAGAGAACCATGAAAGAAATTTTAACATTAAAACCAGGCACAGAAACAAAAGTTAAAAGGTTAGAGAATTGCAAGAACCTGCTCTTGAAAGCATGTGAGATGAGTGATTAGGATTCATTTGATATGCTTAGAGGAAATTCAGATGTTTTCCATACAGGTGTGGTTTTATTAGAGATTGCTTCTGGGCTGCTGTTCAGCCTGCTGGGGGAAGGTAGTAATGGAAAGACAGACCTTGCCAGGTAAAGAGTCAAAGATAATTTAGATGGACACACAGTAAGGAAAACAAGCCATGAGATACCTTATTTAGCAGGTTGGTGTTTTTTCCTGAGGTAAAAAAATGAGGAACACTGTTATCTTGAAAATCCTTCATGTCTTGTCAGCACAATCACTAAATCTTATATATAGCCTTGCTTACTCTGATTTCTGGTATAATTTTCTTCTGTCCCCTCCACAAAATTAAAACCTCTTCAAAATACATAGTTAGCATCCCTTCAGTGGCCTTCCCTGTCAGTACCCTTACCAAGCAGTTGACAGAATTATTTTTCCCCTGTACCCTACCTGCACACCATTATCTCCAGCCATAATAAAGGCAGAACTTGGAGAAACATTTGCCTTATTTGGTGGTAGTGGTTGTCCAGTAAGTATCTTATTAATGAGCATTCTGAGGAAGGAGACACAGCCTACCTGTTTACACAAGTGACACAGCACTGTTTTTGCATGACTTAAGTATCACGTGTTTAACTTCTTGTCAGTAAAATCTTTAGGCTTGAATTCTTGCCGTGGTACCTTAATACCATCTCTCCTTAGGATCCCAAGAGCAGCAACATGATGCAGTTCATACACCAACACATTTAGACTACTGAGTTTAGATGAAAGAATGATGTTGCTTATTCCAGTAGGACTGGAAAGCAACTATCAGCACAAAGACCTACAGCGTGAGCTGCACGTGAGTTATTAGAGCTGCAGCTAAATAACCTTAATCCTGGCATCTAGGAACATTTCCTTGGATTTTACTGGACACATATATTTGTGGACACAGCTGTACAAGCACTGAGAGAGAAAACTACAAGCCTACGTGCTTCAGAGCCTGCACTACAGTTAAAAACATATAGCATGCTAGAACAAGTGAAGGGAGAGCTGCTATGTGCAACTTGATCATTACATTTGGTCTAGCAGTTGCATATACACAAAACTACTCTACAAGTGCTGGTATGCTGTGGTACAACATTTCTACACGTAGCCTGGTTAGAGAGCCCACCTTAACAGATGCTTTAGAATAAATAGTACTTCTAAGATTTCCTGTGCTGAATAGGAGTACATTAAGAAGATGGAAGCCATCACACACCACTTGGAAAAGGGCAATTAATAGCTTACCAAGACCCCCATATATACCACAAAACAGTCTTCAAACCTTGTCAAAAATAAAAATACATTAAAATTTGAAGCCTAGAACATTTTCACCTAGTTTCCTGCCTAAAGTAGCTATAAGCTCCTGCTTTAAAGTTGCTCTTCTTCATACTAGAAGCTCATAGGTGCCTTCTCTCAAATTTTGGCACAACTCCCTTGCTACTCTTTAGCTTTTCTTCTTTGAGCCTCAAAGGTGCAAAGTTTTCAGTTGAATTAACTCTGCCTTATCCAGAAGTGGTGAGGAACGTGTTTCTCTGAATATTAATCTTGCTAGGTGTGAAGGACTAATGCTTAAAAAAATAAGTTGCCTGAATTTCTATTACTTTGGGAGTTTAGATATTTGTTTGTTTGGTTTGTTTTGATTTGTTTTTCCAGTCAGAGTTCCACGGGCTTCTGAGTAAAAGAGTTAACTCCAAGGGTGTACACTGTAAAACACAGAATGTTTGCTTTCCATGTTTATTACAAAATCTACAGTCATGTCCACAGAGGTTCCATTTAATTGGAGTTTTGCCACCAACTTAAATAGCTCAGGTCCAAGTTCATTAACAGAATGGAAAGGTTTACTCCAAGTGTGGGATGTAGTAGAAAGATTTGAATCTGAGCAGTTGCCTTTACACGGTGAGCATGCCTGAACTCGATGAGGTTATTTCCTGAACCTAAACTATAAACAAGGAACTGTGCAAAGTTGCAAACCTGCATGTGGGATGCATCTGCTGGAAATTATGACAAAAACTAACAATCTTCACCTCACTGAAGTCAGTGAAACATTTTCCATGTACGTGATTGGAGCCAGGATTTTGCTGTAGGCACTTATACTTTAATTTTGCAGGAATTAAGGCACATCGCACAGTAAGTACTTCTGAAACATGTTTTAGCTCCTCTCCTTCCCAGTTCTCCCTTTTTCTTTAGGCTGCGTTTTAAATTGCTTTCCTAAACCTTTTCCAATTCCATTCCCCTTTTTAAATCAGAAACTGAATAGATATCCTTTCAGCATTCTGCTTGAGCAACACCAATGGCATCACTTTTACACTTGATTAATTGTGATGCACAATAGTATGATGTCTTCTATCAGAATTGCAAAGCACTTAACAAATATTAGTTAAGTACTGCATCGCTGTGAGGTGTGTAATTACTTTTATAAGCCAATGCCATGTAAAGGAGAGAGAAGGGTGGGTTCTCATCTTAGTGCGTAGCCTCTTACTCGTTTACAGTTATTTTCTTCCTGAGAAAAGACCTGAAATAAGTTCCTTATGCAGCTTTTGTAATGGCATCAGTAACAGGCACATTTGTGAAGCTGAAATGCAAACACCTCTCATATTTTCATTATGTGAAAGCACGTCCTCTCAAATTCATTGTCAAATGTAATTGTGGTAAATCAAGTCAGTAGAGAAGACAGGAAAAATTTGAGACTTGAGCTCCAGCTCTGCCTCACTTCATTAGAACAGGTGTTCCTAATCTTCTGGTGTCCTATGTTTGCTTTTGCACAGGTAGAAAAGGACTTCCAAGATGCTACAGGCTTTCTTTTTCCAGACACATTTACTCTTCGCACCTGGAAATCACATTTAGGAAGATTTTGAGGGCTTCAGAAATTTGTCTGGGCTTTCCAGGTGTTGGTAGATGTAGAGAGCAGACACTTGTGAATTGGTTGCTGCATGCCTGGGAACTCTGGATGTCAGCACTGTGAGCACACACAGCAGTTACAGGACATGAAGCCCCTCACAGGAGCAGCTCTGTGTGCATGCTGTCCTGTCCAGCCATGCATATGAACGGCAACACATCAGAAACAGCAGACTTGATGTAGACGTGGCTGTGCAGTCAGGACCGTGCTTTCATGGGGGAACTATATAGTTAGATTATACATCCCCTGTTCCTGTGTGTTGCAGCTGCTTCAACTGCTGCTGCAGTTTTTTTCTACCCATGAAATCCTCTGCAGATCTATGTTATTTCTACCACTCTGGTTTTCACCCTGATATACACACTCCTCCAAAGAACAGGACCCTTACTTGTTCTACTTCTTCTGTCCATTGCCCCTTCCCTTCTAATAACAAGTCCTTGCAGTAAGACAGTTCTTCCATGAGGCACCCTCAGACAATTTCAGTTTGCACAGAAGAGAGATGTGGTAGTCCCCAGTCCTTTTTCCCTCCCCAGGAATCCTTGATTTTGGTAATTCTGCTGCTTACCATGCCCTGGTTCCATATGTTGAATCTCTCCATCAGCCACTTTGACCTATTAGCCTGGAAGAAAAACAGCAGAAAGGTGGGTAGCTTTCTCTGGCATAGTGAGGTAAACAGCTGACTAAATGACAGATATGAGGTAGAGGATCAGCAAATTTGCCAATGATACCAAGCTGTGAGGTGTGGAGGGAAGTGATGACACTTGGCAGGCTTGAGAGGTAAGCTTGTGTGAACCTCATGAAATCCAACAGGGCCAAGTGCAAGGTGCTGCCAATGGGTTGGGGCAATTCCAAGCACAAATAGGCTGGGCAGAAAATGGATTGAGAGCAAACTCCTTCTCCTGGGGAGGAGTTTGGGTGTGTTGGTTGACAAGAAGCTTGACATTACCCAGCAATGTGCACTTGCAGCCCAAAAATCCAATTGTGTCCTGGGCTGCATCCAAAGCAGCGTGGCTAGCAGGACCAGGGAAGGGATTCTGCCTCTCGTCTCTGTTCTCATGAGACCCAATGTAAAATGCTTTGTCCAACATAGGAAGGACATGGACCTGTTGGAACAAATTCAGAAGAGGGCTACAAAGATGCTCAAAGGTCTGGGGTATTCTCTTGTGACGACAGGCTGAGAGAGTTGGGGATGTTCTGCCCAGAGAAGAAAAGACTCCAGGGAGACCTTGGAGCAGCTTTCCTGTACCTAGAGGGGACCTTTAAAAAGCTGGAGAGAGACTTTTTACAAGGGCCTGTGATAATAGGACAAGGGGGAATAGTTCTAAACAGAGATTAAGTTTACATTAGATATTAGGAAGAAATTCTTTACTGCGAGGATGTTAAATCATTGCAACAGGTTGTCCAGGGGGATGCCCTGACGGTATTCAAGCCCAGATTGGATGGGGTTTGAACATCCTAATCTAGTGAGTAGCATCCCTGGCCATGGCTGGGGCTTTGTAACTAGGTGATCTTTGAAGTCCCTTCCAACCCAAATGATTTCTGTGTTTCTGTTATTAGGGGAGTACTGAGATGTTGCAAGTGCAGCTGGGAGGATGGCAAAGAGATTAAGAGACCTGACCTCTCATTTTTGCAAGTGACTTGCTAGCTCATCTTAGCAGCCTGCAAAGTGGTAGTTTGATTTGTTTCATTTACAGAACAGCGGTCCTACATTGCCTCTTTTTCTCTTCTCCTTGGAAATGTCTTTTTCTGGGAAAATTCAGGTGTTTTTCATCACATCACCCCATTAGAATTATATATTTGGAAGGGTTATCAAGGATTTTCTACATTGCTTTCCTACATGCATTTGCATATAAACTTTCTTCCATATGTTTCTGTGGTCTCACACCAGTTGGGTTGTTTTTCACTGCTATTCATATGTTGGAGGCTAAAACCATTGCTATAATCATATTCATAAACCTCTATGATTTTTAAACAAGCTTATTCTGATTCTATGTTATCCTCAAAAATACTTTGAGTCCATTATCTTGCTCTGTAGAATTAGTTTCAAAATTGTACCTAAAGCTAAATGCACCTCCCATGTTGTGTGGAAATTAATTTGAAATTAAACAGTAATATGAAGAAGCTTCTGTTGGCTGCCTCAGAGAGTGTCAAGCATATGAAATATTCCTCCCACCCCCCTGGAAAATTAATAAATAAATAAATCATTTTTTCCACTTGACTTCCAGCTAGATTTGAACTGGAAGAACATAAAATCACACCATGATGAAATTCTGATTTTTCTTTCAGTATTGTTTGAGAAATGATGGAAGACTTCAGTGCATTAATAAAGCAGTTTAGACACCTGTCTGCCACAGTGGTGGAGCTTAGAAGATCAAAAGAACATTGTCATCTGCTTGACACAGAGTGTTCATTCATTAATGGCATACTTTTAGTGTAGGTTATAACTGTACACATTGTACAATAAAGCAGTGCCATGAAGTCCCCTGTCCCCAGGGAACAGAAGGAGAAGATAAAAAAAGTGGTTGATTAAAACATTCTAGCAGCTGAGAACATCCCTAACACTGACATGTTTTACTGTGAACCTTGAAAGGGTGGGAAGAATAACTGCTCACCACCATCTTCATTTGATGGTATTGTTCAGAATAAATCCCCCACTGGTAGAATAATCCCTGATAAGAAGTGTTCTAGCTTTCAGAAGCCATGCTTTCAAAGCAGACACAGTGAGGGGATGTTGTACTATCAGTGCTCCATAAAATATGCACAAATTAGTTTGGGGTTATCCATCTGTTCTGATGACAGAAAGTGGAGGTCTAGATATGTGTGTCTTAAACCAAATATGACCCATTTTAGGTTCTGAAGTAAAAGAGAGTTCATCCTTCCCTGACAGAGACAAGTTCCATTGTGTTTCCTGATATCATTCCATAGGGTCTCTAAAGACCCAAACTTAACTGAAAAGCAAAAAGTCCTTGCGGGGGTGGGGAGGGGGGTTGGAACTACAACCTTTAAGGTCCCTTCCAATGCAAACCTTTCTATTATTCTATGATTTGCTTACTGGTTTTGCAATTTTAGAAAATGAATTTTCTCACCTCTTGTTTAGGAAAATCCCAGTTGTAACGAGGTTAACTGGGTAGATTCCAGATCACACTCATTCCTTGCGTGGTAGCATTGACATAGTGGCAGAGCACCAGAAATTAATCTGGCCTTTTCTCTCTCTGGAAGTGTGTTAGGCAGGCATAACGTGCCTTTGGATTGTACACAGGTAATCCTCTTTATACTTTGCTATTGTAACCTGCTTAGTCTTACATGAAATGTATTCACCATCTTTTCCTGAGCCTGATGCAAAGCCTGTTGAAGTCAGTGGAAAGAGTCCAGATACTTTTTCAGTAGTTTTGGAGCTGACTCTATATGAACAGCTGACCTAGCACTGAGTCTTCCAGTTGAGACGAGGAAAATAAACAGCACCAAACCACACTGGACTCGGCACTGTATTAAATATATAAATGAAAGTAATGAGAAACTTGTAAAACCAGACTGGGCAAAACACTCTGAAACATGCTGCAGGGGACAGCAGTTCTAGTGCTAGAAGGGGAATAAGTTAGCTATTTAATGATTTCTTTTCCATAGCTTTTGCTTTTCCACATATTCTGTAATGTAACAGTACTTTTTTCTCCTTGGGCAAATAGCTGTCAGACAGCAGCACTGGAATGAGAACATATGCAGTGTTTGCTTTTATCTTACATTACAAAAGAAGTATGAATACCTTGTGTTATTCCAAGTATAAAATTACAGATGTCAAATCATTTGGTGCTTTAAATGCTGTGCCAGAAAAGTAATTCAGTAAAAATAGCAATGTCCTGTCAAAGCTAAGCAGTTAGTATTTTTATTACAGTTTCTTGCGTGGCTCAAACAGTGTAAGATGGCAAAAACATGTAAGAGACCATCAAGAAACTTGCCTGGAATCACCCAGAGCATAGAAAGACAGGAGGATGGAAACGAGGTAAATCTAATGACTCGAAGTGAGAATTTGCATGGTCTCATTTACAATTGGTTTGAACTTAAAAAATGCTGTTAAACAAAAGCTGGTTAACATTGTAGGGCCTGATTCTTATCCAGAGATTCCAAAGAGTTAAATAGTGATTTGTCCTTGATTCTGGGGGAGTATGTGGTCGATCCTCTGTCCTAAGGAGTATACCATTTAAAAAGTAGAAAAATTTTTAGCTGGAAGGGTTGAAAAATTGTATCATCTCCACATGTCAAGTGGGAGTGCAAAACAGGGGTGAAGAAGTTTTGGCTGGGTTAAACAGTCTGGGGTCTGAGTTGTCTGTGACAGAGAGCCCCTAAGTCCTGTCAAATGCTTTGCAAACAAGGCCATCCACACCTAACTGTGGTATGGATGTGAAGTTGTGAATGAAGGTATGTGGTGAAGTTTCCTGTGGACCTGAAGTAAAGTAGGAGATACAAGAACAAGTCATAGCAGAGCTATGGGGTTTTGTGTGTGAATTTCTCCTCAAAAGATCATTAAGAGCCACACACACTTTATGCAGCTTCTGGAATTTAGTTAATACTTTTGTTGTCCATTGCACAAAAATGAGAACAGAAGAAAACTTACATAGTAGATTATGTCTGCTAGGGGGCAGAAGAATCATTGCATTTAATACTCTTTTCAGGTCTTCAGAGCTACAGTGAAACCTGGACAGAAACAGCCTGATTTGCTAAATTGAGAAAATGCTGCTTCAGACAGTATGGATGTTAGGAAGCTAATTAAAGGACATAGCAGCTGACAAGTGATTCTTTAATCCCTGTCAAATCCCTTGAGTTCACAACCAGTGTGAAATAGTTCACACAGAAAATAAAGTTTTACTCCTGAATTCATGTGTTTCCAGATGAGATGTGTTTATTTTCATGGTAATAATCAGAATATATTTTGCTTAATATTTTCAGGATTAATTTTGTCTGCCTTATAAATCACTCCTCAAATCCCAGCTCTCTTCACCTGCTTCTTGAAAACCATGGGAGTCATATTGTTTGTCCACACTGGTATTTTAAGTAAGCGGCATGAGGGGTGTGTCAGGCTGCATAGTATGCTGCTGAGCAGCAGACCAAATCCTGGTGCTTAGAGGCTGCAGTTGTGCTGAAAGGTCAGAAACACCAAGGACATGTAGTGCACCAAAACTTGCCTGTCCTGAGATAGTGAGGAACAGTCACACGTGTTGATTTACAGAAAAACTTTGTTTGGTTCCTTTTTTTTTTCTTTGCAAATCACATGCTCTTGCTGAATGTAAATATCTCGTGCAATGATTAAGTCCATTTTAGATTCATTTCCATTAATCATTGAAAAGACTGTTCCAAAACCCAGAATCAGCTATGAAGGATAAATTGTGGGGGCTTTTTAATTTCTGAAAAAAAATAACTCAGCAGTAGGTTGTCAGTTAGTGCATCAAAGGATGCATCTAGTGTACCTTGGTATGCTGTAACATGAACTATTTGTTCAAAAGTTAGCTCCAGTTAACTAACATCACTATTCATTCTAAAATAAGCACTCAGGCAGTGTTTGCTCCCAGGCAAATACTTGTTCTGCTACAGTTCTTTCTCAGCTCAGCTGCGTCTGATCCCCTTTGCAAGTGCCGAAGTTGTTAGCCTTTGTAGTCATGAGAGTTAATTACCACTCATTTTGTTCCCTTTTCTGCATGGCCAAAAGCTTTTATGTCTTTTACATGATTTGGGAGTGGAAAGACTCGCCTGCATTAAGGGACTGTTTCTTATGCAATACATGGTTTATAGCCGCCAAGAAGTGGTCTGCCACATGTGTGCTGGCAGGTTGGTGGCTGTGCATGCTAATTACATGGCTGGGCTGGGTAAGCACAGTGCATCTGATGGTAGAGATAGGCTCCATCTCTACCCACAGAAGATCGAGGTTAGGTAAACTGGGCCACCTGGGCTGTGGTGGCTAGATGTGGCATCTGGGGACAGATGGGATGGATCTGCTGGGGTTGAAGCCTGGACATGTGGAGAGAACACCTAGCAGCTATGATATGGGACAGTGAGTAAGGAGTGGAGGAGGAAGTTAATAGCAGGCTAAAGCAATTCATGTAGCAGTCAGCTGTGCACAGCATGGCCCTTTGGTATTAGGCTCGACTCCCTTAGTTTTGGGAGTGTTTGTGTAGTAGGAGAGGAGCACGTAGTATTGTTTAGCTTTCATATCAGTCCAAGAAAACTAGGTTTATCTCCCAGCTCAAAAGCATTGTCCCCACAGAAATGGATATTCAAACATAGTGCTCTTTAGAGGTTGTGGCCTGCAGTAGCAGGAAGCTCAGGAGAGACTGTGTACTTTTAGTATCTCTAAGCTCTAGAGCTTTTTCCTTGAAATATGTTTTTCCTTTTCAGCTAAATAAACCGTAGCAAAAAGCCTTTCACTGTGTGCTAAGATATTCTCAAGTGCTCTTGTTTCCAAGGGTGACTTTACTGGGGGCAGTGATGCAGTCTCAGAACAGAGCTCTTATGTGTCCCAGTTACAGAATTACTTCCCATGCTGCTGACAGCTTGATTTGTGAAAGAAAAAAGAATAGAAAACCAAAACTCAACCTATAGCCTGTGCAAGAATAAAAAACACAGGCTTGCTGTGCTTTAGAGAAAGTGTGAAATGCAGACATTTCAAAGGAGGAAAGCTAGTCTTCATGTACATGATAAAAATCCTTTTACAAGGATAAGTCACACAACTGTAACTATTTTTTAAGTTTTCAAAGTTTCCTGTTTAATACCTATGGGATAGGTCTGTGCAGCTAGCTGGAGCCAATTTTAACCTTGGACCATTGAAATCTGTTGACCTGTGGTTTGGTACAGAGGTGGCCATTGTTGTTTTTTTCCTGCTTTGAAATAAGGGATATCTGGGAAACCTCTAGCACCACCACCCCCCAAAACAAAAACAAAACAAAAAAAAAAACAAAAACCCAAAAAAACAAAAAAAAAAAAAGTCTGACTGCGCTAGACCTGCTTTACTTAGCTGCCAAGTGTTGCAAAGTAGCCAGATATTGAAAGTGTTCTGCAGTTGAGCAAGCGATTTTATTCCTAAAGCAAAATCTCATGCAATACAGGGCTCATGATTCATAAATCTGGTACGGTGCTGAACGAAGCTGTGTCTTGATTTGCAGCTTATAAAAACAGGATTTTATTAATAAATGTTTTCTTCAGAATTACAGACCAGCAGATTCTTAAATGTGGAGGTCATGGCTTTGTCTTGAACAGTAGCCTCCTATGATTACTGTGTACTGTATTTTTATGATAGGTGAGACAGCTTCTTCCTGGCCACTTAGTTATGTCACCATTAAATGGAGAACAGGAATTCGGATGACCTAGTCTGGAGGGAGTAAAGCAAACAGCAAAACACTGGCATTGGTGAAA
>VXBS01007400.1:0-16843 GCA_013400255.1 Sitta europaea
TATATATATATATATAAACTTTATATACATAATATAAAATTTAAAAAAAGCAAATGTTGTTTTTATTAGATACAGAGATGTCTAGAATATTTCTATTGAGATACAGCCTCTTAAAAACTTTTTAATTGTGCATTTTACACCTAAATACTTAAGAAGCAGCTTTATAATTTTTCCAACTTTGATTAAATGACCTATAACATCTATAAGGCAGATTTTCACCCTTATTTACTCTTTTCCATTTAAATTTTCCATTAAATTTTGTTCCCCTTGACTCTTTCTTTCATACCACAACCTTCCTACACAGTTTAAAATTATGTCTGTGTGTTACAACTATTGCTATCCTTCCAGTTTCCTGAAAGTCACAACTAAAATCTGAAGTTAGTTTAGATTCAGATGAATAGGACACAAAAAATAAATGGGAAAAAAGAGTGCTTTTCATGGGAGAACAAGAAGGCCCTGCTTCAAGGAGTTATTAAAATGGAGATTGTGTTATTTACAAAGATGTCTGTCATAATCCCCCGTAGCCTCTACAAGACACCATGTCATTATAGGGGGAGGTGAGAGAGGCAAGGTAGAAAAAAGGTTTTATCTCTCTGTAGACTGCTCTTTTATTGAGAGAAAGCTGGTATCAGTTAAAATGAGCAGAGATATTGCTTTTCTTCAGGTGTAAGTCAGAGTATGGTTTTGGACCAGTAAATGCCTAAGCACTAAAAATTTAAATGCTCAAATATAATTACAGAATAAAAGGGCAAGTGTTCTGTTACGATGAACTCAGGAAGTTCTGCAGTAATGTAAAAAGCCACAGACTTAGTTCATCTCATTTTGGTTTTGGAGAACAGACAAGAAGTATTTTTAGACTCCTTAAATCCAAAATATAAGGGTACTAATAGCAAATAACATTTTTATTAGGGCAGAAAGCAGTCATGAATAAATTCTTCTCATGTATAAGGAACTTCAGTGCACCTTTACTGCTGTGATAAATATTTAATTGGAGCCATCAGAACCTGATATAATCCTCTGAAATTCAGAAAATTAACTGATAATGAACTGGGGAAAAAAAATCCACACAGTACCATCTGCCATGATCTTTCCTTAATATGGCAGATTATATTTTATGGCCAGAAAAATCTCTCTAAAATTTAAAATGTGACCTTCCAATAATGCAGGTTTGTGTCAAAAAAATGACTATCAATAAGATGCTGCAGTGAAAGAAGCTTTTACTCAAATAAAGGGAAAGAAAAAAAAAGAAAAAGAAAATAAAACAAAAAATGAATTGGCAGCATAAAATTGCAATTGTCTACTTATAATTTTTAATATAGAAGTGTCTAAAATGAAGTTTTAGGATAATTACTACCTGTGATGCTATTTAGATGCTGTCACAATTAACATTATAACTCAAGAAAACAATTATGATACTTCTTGGCTATTAGGGAAAAAATACTTCACTTCTGAATGTGAGGAAAAAAGTTTGGCAAGAAAAAGCAGGCACACTGTGTCTTCTTTAAGTTTCTTTGACGAAAAAAATTGTGTATAAACCCAACCAAAATATTTTGTAATTCTGTACACCACAAGATGTGTCAGTGCTTGATACCTGCAATTACCTAGTCAGTGCCTTCAATGCCTATACACTGGATTTTAGCACAGAGCTCTTAAAAAGTCAGTAGTAACTTTAAGAAAATAGTATTTTTCTCTTTTTCACCAGGGACTCTCTAACCGAAAGTAGAAAAAAATTGTGATTTTTAAACTTTAAAAGTTCTCACATTTTCTTTGCCCATTGTACATTCATTTCAAGTTGGTAAATATTATTTCCAAAATGAGTTGTGCTATCTGCAGAAACAAATTAAGTGGGAGAAAATAGATGCTGTGAACTTGAAAAAATTACTGAAAATAGGAGAAAGATTTACAGCCAGATGTGGGAAAAGAAAAAAGACTTTGATGTATGGATTTGTGGAAGCTGACAAACTAATTTCACCTGTGCACAGAGCCAGTAGGGCACAAACCATTTCTGATCTGAATCATTCAGCTACATTTGTAAATGCAGATCCAATGCTAGTAAGTTCACCTGAAAAATAAACTTTTAATCATGGCCATTCCTACATTTTTCTATGTTCCTATCCCTTTGGAAGTTGGAAATGGAACTGCTTGAAAATAAAAGGGGTGATTTTCAAGCTATGGAAGAGAAATGGCTCTCAGCAGAGCACAGCAATATGACCAGTAGTTACAGCTGAAAAAAAAAATGGTATCATTATATATATATATATAAAGCTGGTGACTGGCTTCTATCTGTCTTGGCTAATGCAGTTCAGCTCTGCAGTCAGGAAAACAGGTATTTGGAGATGAGAAAAAACTGCTTCAGTTGCAAAAAAACCTTAACGATTTTCAAGATATCACCAGAATCATGTTGTTCTCTGTACAGACACATACTGTTTTTTAAATAAACTAATGGCTAAAAAAATGTAAAAACATATTTAAGATACAGTTACTATACATGATGCATTTACAAACGCTCATTTATATTTGCATGTCGCTAGTGAATGCACAGAATACTTATTTTGAAACAGTTCAAAGTACAAATTTCACACTTGACTAGAGGTCAGTGACACACACACTAGCTAAAGTTTATTTCAGAAGAAATGCAATTTTATAACACTAAGTAAGCTTTATTAACTTATCACAGACCTTTCCAAAAGGCTGTGCAAAATTTCCTTTTTATACACAGTGTAATTTTAAATGTTTTACATTTGACAAAATTGCACAAAGATCACAGTTGAATATATATTTATTAATTCTAATTATTTTTCCATGTTTCTGAACAATTATCATTATATATAAACAGTAGAGATCAAACTTTTTTTCATAATTTATAATCCCATGAATTTAATTACAACAAAATTATTTGTGACACAGCAGTTCAATGAAGGAGAAAATACAAGTGATATCACACAGCACACACACATTTAAAAATCCCTAATGTTTTAATAAGATTCATGAGCAAGATAATTCTGAACACACAATACTACACTTGAGAGTTCAGATTTTGACCTGACTTAAAGTATACTCCCCTAAAAATTTAAAACTGCAACTATGACAACTGGAATTATGTTCAACTTGCTTTATTAAAAACAAACAAACAAACAAACAACAACAACAAAAAAACCCAAAAAAACCCCAAAAAGCCTCCAACAAACATAAATTGAAAAAACCCCAACAAACAAACAACAACAACAACCACTAAAAGAAAACCCTCCAAAAAATCAAAATTTAAAAAAAAATAAATCCAAAGTAAATTAACTGAGATTTTTAACAAATTTTTAGGCAAGTTTTGAATCAGGCTTTAAACAACTGAATGAGCTAATGATATTTAGAGTTTGAACACTGATATGCTTTCCTTGAAACTGTTATTAAAAGACAACTTTTAATTTCTATAATTTCAAATAATTCTTTCAATATAAATGTAGCTGTAACCACTATCATTCTTATAGCAAAATTAATTTTAAAACCTTAATTTTAATTACGGGGGCTTTTAGTTTGGGATATTGACTAGTTATGTATAGACAAAACAGCCAGATATACATAGAGGGGATACATGTGTGCATACTTTTTTTGGTTGTGTTAGACAAAGAGAATAAAATAGAAACAATTTTAGGAGGAACAGTATTAATTTACAGAAACTAGTGCACATGCTAGTGCATGGTTTGACTGGCAATATGGAATTAGGAGGAGTCTTTTAGATGTTGTATAATATTAAATATAGTGTACCAATATATGTAACAATTTGAATTACTTTAAAATCAAATTTCTATCCCCCGTCAGAAATCATCACTGGACTTGCACACCGGAGGTCAGATTTCATCAGATTTCATCCCTGCCCATGGCGGGTTGGAATGGGAGGATCTTTAAGGACCCTTCAAACTCCAAAAATTCTACCTTTCTATGAAATTAAATTTATTTTCTAGTTATATTTTAATATTTTATCTTAAATATCCTTTTTATTCTATGTTCTAGATTCATGTGATATTTTTTAAAACAACGAATAAATGTACCACTAAAATGTCACTATATTAATTAAATTAGGTAGTTAAAACATATTCTGACTTCAAAATATACTGACTTTATGCGCTGCCTAATTTAACAGGAATGACAGCAGAGCCTGAATATTGAAGTCACTAACTGAACACTAACTGACAGGTCTTCAAAAAAACAAAGGGGATGATGTTAGGATTACAGTTTCCAATAGGAGGCAATGGATTAGATTACCAAACTCCTCTTTAGTCAGCATTTCCCTCTTTTGAATATTTATGCAAGTACTTTTCCATGTTTGAAAATCAGCTTTACCTCATTAACCAAATGGTGGTTTAGATTGTGGCAACCTGCCACAAAGTAAAAAATTGAACAGGAAAATTTACAGGATACAAACTTCTTGGCAATTGTAGAAAACACAGGAAAATTCTTTTTGAAGATGAATCCTTCAGTAATCATGTAGGCAGATGTGTGGCTTTTTGAAGGTTTTTCTTCCTAGAAGCAGTTGCACAAAGCAGATTGATGGATCAGAATTAGGCCACATTTTACTTCCTTTCAAAGAAGGAAAGAGTGTACACGTGTGCTTATGCAAGACAGAAATTTTGTGAGAACAGTTAAATACTAATCTAGTATAATGAGAAAAATTACTGAGTATTATTACCTTGTTAAGATACAATAATCTTCTTTCATTCTCTGGAATTGGTTCCTCTGAAAAAAAAAGCCCAAGTAGGCTATATGTTTCATCTAGTCACTGCAGAAAATTTTACTCTTCTAGCAGTACTCAGAATTCACCCTTCTCAGTAATTTTCTTGGAGTAATTTTTACATATGTTTTTATTTTCTTATGCTGGGAACACGGAGAAACTGCTTTAATTTCAAGAAGGTGCTAATTAAAACAGTTATTTATTGACATTGGTAAATTTTGCACTCAGAAACCAAAGCCTATGACACCAGGTTTTGAACATATTTATCACTGGTCTATATGAATAAAAAGTCTAACAACAACAGCCATTAGAATGAAAAAAAAAGTTTATATTTGAAAAAGTATCATGTAGATGTAGTGTTTACTATTTTCTAGTACTTTGCTTATGGTAGTTCACATTGAATATATGTCTTCAGACACGTGGATAAATAAATCTTGCTTTTTGTTGCTTTACTAAGAGCGATTTATTACCATAACCATGAAACAAGTTTGTGTAACCTTCCACATATGAATAAAACAGCTATGTAGCTTTATATGAAGAATAAAATTAAATAGTTGATAGATATGTAACACACTATATGGTCTTTTTTTTTTAATATGAGCCATAAACAACAGTAGGAAGAATAGCTTCCTAAACAATTGTCATTCTTCCACTGCAATTAAACAAAAATGCTTTACTATGAGAAACAAGGAAAAACAAACTTCTGTGACAGTGTAAATCCAGTAAACCAAAACTTTTATAACATTTAACTAGAGCTGAAAATACAATTCTGTGTAATCTGCAACTTTATGATGTAGCAAACATATCTTGCTAGCAGAAAACATTAATTAGAGCTGAACAAAAAATCACAATGAATTGTGATTGTGAATACTCAAAGACCATCTTCAGCCTGCACTGTGTCTGTGAAAAGATAATGACTTCTTTTGTTGCATTTTGGTTTTCCAAACTTCCAACCTATTAAAATTATCTCCTGTAAGGTAGCTGGTAAAAACTAATGCTCATTCTTCATATTAAATAATTTTTTAGTCTTTTAAATAATATGGCTCCTTGCATAGGTGAACTACACAGCATGGCGGATTTTGCCAACGGCTTCACTGACGAGAGATAAGAATTCTGGAAAATTCTTTATAAATTTATGGGGTCATTGAGTCTACATGGAACAGTAGCACTTGAAGGTCCATGAATTCTAAAAGTGATTGGATAGGGAAAAAAAGTAAAAAGTGAAAGTGGGAATTAGGGAATAAGGGAAGTAACATCATTTTGTCATTTTGAAGGTTATGAAGAAAAGTCTTTGTTAGACAAGACCTGACTTGAATCACTTAAAAGAGAATACACAGATTGGCACATGATGATCCAATTGCTGAAGAATTCTCAGTCTGTTTTCTTTTAATTTTGAAATGATTTCCCAGTCACTTTTAATAAAGTGGCCTTTAATGAACTAGAGTTTGGGATGTTACTGCTGCCAAAGACTAGGGAGCCTACATATTAAGCTCAAACAGCTATTTTAATAACACTGTTCAGACAGGGCACATAAATCTCTAATGTTCCCAAGAGCTCATGTTTGGGAACTTGACCCTAACAGGTTATTAATTTTATTTCTCTATATCATAGAGAACAATATGTATGTTCAGATCCCATCCTGACAAAAGTCAGTATGTAGAGTGTGAACCTGGGTCTTGGATATGCTTGTGATTTATGCAGCAAATACATCCTAACAGTATCACCTCGCCACCATCAGACATTTTAACCCTTGTACTTTTACAGTATTCTTCATACCTACTGCTCAGGAGAGAAATATTAGACATATGAAGGCAATTTATCTAATATAAATAATTCTTGAAAATATTAAGTATTTTCCAGTTCACTAAATATATTGTCGATTGATTTCCAGTTGAAGTCAAGGCAGTATATTTTAAAGCTGACCATAATCTATTTATATTTAAACTGATAGCCCTTGTTATGCATTGATTTGCTAATATGCAAATGTGTAAATCTGGATTAGTGATTGGCTTTTTCATTCACACTTACTACTGAACATCTTCATTTCAGAAATGCTGGCATTCATTCCCAATTGATGTGGTTAGACACTGCTATCGAGTTAAGGGCTACGTTTAACTTCTTGAAGTTGTTTTAGTTTTGCTTCTTTCAATGGCACATTTTATTTCAGCTATTTTTTTCTCTCAGATCTCATCAGTTGTTCATCCAAGTGGGAAAATTAAATTCAAGAACTTTCCTGCTCAAATTTACTTTATATGCTATGACTTCTATTGCCCAGACATTGTTCTATTTATTTCTAAAAGTTATTTTTTATCCTGACGTCTCTCAAGCCTATATAGACTTCAGGCAATATATAATCAGATTTTTCTAACTTGCCTCTATCTGTAGTAACTCGCTTCTCCTCTCTGAAGTTTTCTCATAATATTCATTCATCAATTCCTTAGTTTCTGCTGTCCAATAAACATCAACACAAAATGTAACTACCTTTTCCTCAAGGCCCTCTCTCCTTGAGTTTTTTGGAATGTTTTTTTCCCTTGGGCAATGAGACTACCAATAACCCATCTGAATCAGTTAAAACAATAAAAAAAATTGTTTTACCAAAAAACATTTCCTTTGATCAAATCTCTGAGTACAGAAGGTTTACATTTGTGCATCCATGGCAAGAACACCTATAAAGTAATCCATATCAGACTTTGCAAAGAAATGTTTTAACTTTAACAGGTTATAGACACTTGTTTCTTGAATGCTACTGCCAGTGAGCATGTCAATTCTACAGCACAAAGTCTTAATATAGTGAAGGTTTCCAAGCAGGAGATTCTTTCAAAGAGCTTCCAACATATCCATGCTTTCTTTACCTCAACTGTGAAGTCTTAAGAGTGGCTGTTCACACTGGAAGGGAAGAAGCAGATCTTCCTATCTTTGCATACAGCCTAGGCCTGTCTTTCAGGGTAGAGGAGGGGAAGAAAAGAAGCCTCTGGGGTGACATTATTGTGTCTTTTTTGATGTTTTAAAGGGGCTTGCTAAGAAAGATGAAGTCTATTAGCACGACCTGTTGTGAGCAGACAAAGGGTAACAGCTTTAAAGAATAGGGTAGATACAGATTAGATAGAAGGAAGATATTTTTGTGATGAGGATGGCGAATTATTGGAACAGGTAGCCTAGAGAGGTTATAGATATGCCACCCTTGGAAACAATGAGAAGAGAGAAGCAAGCAAACCATCTTCTGTAAATGGTGGACCTCTTTTTTTAACATGAGGAGGAAGGAATGAACAGGGCACAGGGATTATCTATTTTTATCAGATTAAAATCTATTGTGGGACAAAAAAGATAAATTGTGAAATGTATTGATCAAAGGAAATTATCAACATATCTCCACTAAGGCTGCAAATTATTCTATTGAGTAGAACAGGCCAGCAGCTGTTCTCTGCCTATAAAGCCAAATAGTGAAATTGAGCTTGTCTCCACACAGTTACATGCATACATACTCTCCTACAACAGACAAATATAACTAATCCATGTTCCAGCTGGGGATGGCCCCTGTCCGATGCTCGTCACTGAAATCATGCCTGGGCACCATTTCAGAGTGCACCAATTTGACAGAGACTGAAACCACCCCAGCGTGAGTGCAAGCAGAGCAGGCCTAGAGGTGTATGCAAAGTAGTACTCCCCAGAGTGTTGGCTCTGCTTTCTATGGTTTAGACATACATGAAATGCCTGAATCTGGGGTCATTAGTCTGATTAGGAATGAGCTACTGAAATAATGTAATAACCTGATGCAAGTAGCTCGTGATGGATCCTTGAAGCTCTGTTTTTCAGAATATCTTTTATAGGGCTGTATCTCAAAGTAATGGAGCAGAAGGAATGAGATAGTAAATATAAATGCCAGAAAGTATTCATGGTTATAGGTTTCTCTGAAATATTTAAGAGTCTGTTAGATTTCTCATGTTTTATATTGTGATTCATCTATAATCTCAAGATTCTTGCGTCAAACATGATGAATCTTCAAATGAGAGACCAATGATTATTTTTGCTCAGGACATGATGATTGTGAGCTACACTATAGAGATTCTAGCTTATTTTTCAAAATGTTAGGAATGGTTCCAGTGACATATTCACCCAAAATTGTATAATTTCTAACATTAGTCTACATGTTAAACAGACAAAACAACCACAAAGGTCTCTCACTGTGTTGCCTACTATCTTCCAAACGAATTGCTTTTATATACTTATCTTCACTCCAGTAGAAAATTTTTTGTTGTTGTTAATGAGATTTAAATTAATTGAAACCTGAGCCTTACCTTCATTTTTATTGCAGCTGTGGAATCCACAGTACTCTGTGAACTAATGGAATAGCACTTTGAAGAGCATAGATAGCTTTAGAAAAGGTAGACACTAAACACATGGATATGAATGGGATGTCAATGAGGAACCAGCTTTGAGGTATGGATATAAAATGCTCAGAAGAGCTCATATTGCTAATTAACCTGAGTTCTGAAATATATCTGAAAATATATGATCAGCCATTTCACATTTCACTAAAGGGGAATGAACTCATTCTATGAATAAAAAGACTTGAAATTATACTTATTTAATACCTATGAGAGCACCACATTTAGAACGGTAGTACAAATGGAGTCTATTTGCAGGAAATAAGCAATAATAACTGGAAAGTAAGCAACAAGTATGTCACATAAAACTAAGATTACAATTATGGATGTTCTTATGAGTTGCTAGATATTGATTCTTTCATTTTTGTTCACTATGAGAGAAAATGAATCTAGGATTGTGACATTGAAGAAATAAGTTACTTTATTAACTGCTGCTCCATAGGCTCACTGCCAAACTACAAGTGAAGCTTAATAATGACAATGGAAAATGCTTCATGCATAAAGATAAATGTCCTCCAGTCAGTGTGCAGTTTGTTCAGAAGGCTGAAAGCCATGAGGTCCTGAATGAAAATGAACATTCACATTTTACTCAACAAAAAAATCTAGTTTTTGGTAAACTATCACATTCAACAACATGACAGAACATACTCAAATATGGGAATAAAAGTGGTAATTAAAACTTCTCTTCCTTCACTCTCATGGCTGTTTCATTAGTTTCCCCTCAATCCCTTAAAACATCAAATGTCTTTCAACACAGTTGAACAATTAAAACATTCACAATAGGAGCTTTTGAACAAAATATATTTCAATTCACAGTAGCACCCTGAATTAATAACTGAGAGAGCTTTTTCTCACAAAACACTTCAAAGGTTGTATCTACATAATAATTTGAGACACTAAAACAGGGAAACATTGAAATTTGTACTAAAAGTACAAATTACAATTCATGTTTCTGGAGATCTGTAACTATGAATATTGTCAATTATGCATCTCAATTCCAGAGAGTGAGGGAATCACATGGGAATTTTCAAGGATGTGAAAAATACTTATCTATAGACTAGGCAACACATCCCATCTTCACCTTTTATTTCAGGATGATCTAGATGGTCTTTACAATGCAAGAAGGCGAAAACTTTAATTTAATCTGTTTAATTAGAAAAATGGCTTTGTCCATTTAATCACCCCTATGGCTTTAGAAATAATTAATAGAATCAAAATATTTTGACTAATGTAGCCCAATTCTCTCACAGCAGAAAAGTAATGATCATAAATAACAGACGAAAAAGACTTCATTACAGGAAGTGTTTTTGTTTTGTTTTGTATTGGTTTGGTTTGGTTTGATTTTTTACCACATTTAAGTGATTTTTCAATAATACTAAAATCAATGTGCAAGGGTTTCTTGCAAAGAATTTATCTCATCTTTTCAGCTGGTATAACTTACATACAAAATACAGGTACTGTAAACACTTCATTGTGTATCAGTGTTTTTCATTTGTGCTTCCTTTTTGTGTCACGGGGTTCACTGCTTTTAATATTTCTCATGGTAGCATAAGACACTTCCCAACAAAGAACAGGAGAGATGAGGGAAATTAACTTTTGATCACCTTTGATTCTTAAAAGAGAGCTTTTTTTTTTCTACTCATGGTTAAGTAATATCAGTGTTGTAGGCATAATTCACCTTTTTCTGCACAAATAGGATTAACAGGATATAAAGAAAGAAGAAACCTCCAGGAAGATTTTGTAAGGTGTTCAATTTTGCACAATTGGATTAATAATGATTTCTTCACTTAAAAAATATAGTGGAAGTGCTTGCAACAGAAATTGCATGTTAGATATTTTTTCACTGTCTCCAAATTTGTTCAACCAGCAGAAGTAAAGTAGGTAGTAATTCACTTTATAAAGTACATGAACTTTTTCAGAAATGAAGCCATCAATAACTTTGACAAGATCCAGGAAAAAAAAATTAGTTACAGCTATAGGAGGAGAATTGTTTTTTATAATAAAACTTCCATTTTGCATTTCAAGTCTGGGACAAAGAACATGAGGTAGATATACTTCAGCCTCCCACATCTACCAATGTGAATATCTTAAAAGATTTTCTACTTTAACCTAAAGTGGTTTGTGTTATATGACATATAAAAAAAAAAACCTGGAGAGAGTGAATTTTCAATATCAATAAATTAATTGATAATGAGAAAGACAGAGAAAACTTAGAATTGCAAATTCAAAGGAGTTGAACTGGAGTAAAATGGTATTTTTTTTTAAATTCTAGCCATTGTTGCAAAATTCTAATTGAATACTATGTGATGTATCTTTTTTACAAACAATCTTCCAGGACTTTTCTTAATGTTGTAAATGCTTATAAAAAAAGTTTCATTGGAATACTTCAGAGTCTCAAGACCAAAAGTCAAAGAATGAAAGATGTGTTACAAGCAAAGTGTTCTGCTCAAAGTCTGAAAGAATGTAAAACACAACCTATCTCATTTTGTCCCCAGAAAACATAGAACGTTTTGTCCCCAGTTCTACATGGAACTGTAATCAAACAAACAAACAACTATTGCAACAATAACTTTGTCTCAACTTTCAGGAATATAATTTTACAGTAGGGCCATTACTCTTTTATATCAAAACTCTAAATTTCACAGAACTTAATGACTCTTCCACTAGGAAACAAATGGCAAGTCTTAAATACAAAGAGAAATGTGTTCTTCAACACAGGAACAAACCTACCTGATATTATGCAGATTTTTTAATTGCATATTTTGGATATATAGATATATATATATGTCTTTACATATAACAAGAGAGTAAGAAGAGATGAAGACCTTTGATACTCGTTTTCTGTCAAATAATTAAATATTTTTCTTCAATGAACTGAAACATTTCTTCTCTTCATCACACTACATTTATTTTATTTTCATTATTTTTCACCACCAAATATATTGAATGATAAAAAATGATTTTTCTTATGAAAAAAGGTACTTCCTCCAAAAAGTTTTGGTATGGTCTTTGGTATTTTGATTCAAATGTTGCAGCATCAGAAATAAGAAGTTTCACCAAACTGCTGCAACTTTGTTCTTCCTTATAACCCTTCATTTAAAAATTTCTTCCTTAGTTTTGCATGGACCCACAGATGCCACCTGAATATCTCAGACATCATTCCCCGTTCTTGTAAGTTAAAAATATCAGGTGGCCCTCTCCAAAGCTGTGTGTTGAGTTTCTTAATGGCCTATCTCTAACTGGAGATTTTAATATTTGACCATGTATCATTTATCCCTAATTTACTAAGCTTATGTCTCTATGTGATTTTGGTTGTCACCTCCCTCTTTACTTTTTGCATTTAGCACTGCAAATGGTCCTTGATTGGATAGACTTACTGAAGAAGCAGCTTACCCTCACATCATGTTCTTCTCCCTATAGGTTTAATTTTTCTTTCATTTTTTTCAGAACTTTGCTTTGCATTATGTTCATATATCATTGGGATGACTACAGTTAAAACAGAAAGGCAGCTTGATGAATGACCCTTAAATACAATATTTAATCAATATTCACATTTGAGTATTAATTGGAGAAGCCTTTGGATCCCACTGTCAAATGGCCTTCCAACTCTTAACTGTGTACAGGCTAAGTAAATTTAGTCATACGTTTATAAATACATGCACACATAGCGGTGTAAACATTCACATAAAAATGTTTTGAGTCAGTTCTGTAGTAGAGGCAGTGTTAACTACAGAGATGTGCTATTGACACAATTGTAACACATCGATACCCTGACAACAAAAGGTGCAGAGTTTGAGAGAGGTTACCTGTTTTCCAGGAAGAGTGGATGTCTGAACCCCCTTATTCTGATAGTAACTTTTTTTTGTTTATTGTTTTCTTCTTTGTCTTTTCTTTCTTGAAATAAGCAAAAGGTAGAAATTTGGATAAGAATGAGTCCCAAAGATGGCCATCTGAACACCCAAAATTCTAAGAACTTGAAATAACTCAAACTAGATACACAAGTAGACGGTTACAGGTCAATTACTAATATGTGAAAACGTAACTGCTATAGAATTCTGAAGGGTTGTCTTAACAAGCCTAACTAATAAAATATTCAAATTATTATCTTAAATATTTAAAATTCTATACAGAATTTTTGACAACATAATTTCTTTAGAAATGTTTTGGAAATCACCTAAAATAAAAGAGATTAATTCCGTTATCTTTAAGATCTTTGTAAATGCAAGACGTGCACCAAAATTTGAGTCTCTGTCTGTATGCCTTCATGACTCAGAATGAGGTTTTGTTGTATAAACGTGAGTATTGTCACTAAATTTCACAGCAGACCTCACTGTAGACATGCAATATGTTTTTGCTTCAAGGAAGAAGGCTTGAATACCTTCCCATATTTCAACTCAGAGGTACTTTTGTAAGTTTAAGATATTGCCATATATCAAAAAGAACACCAAAAATGGTTTGAATTATTTGATCTCTTAGACCATCACAACTGTAGGATCAACCTCATTTGGCACATATTTATGTAAGTTTTGATTAAAAATTTAAAGAAATAATACACTAGAGAAATTCACCCCTTACTTCCTAGGTTACAGTTTGACTGATAGATATTCCATTTTCTCTGAAGTTGTGAACTTCTCTTTTGCGTAGGATGGAAAACCCCTCACAGGAATTTAGCTAATAAAAATTATGAGCTTTCCAAAGGACATCTCATAACTGACCTAGGAATCAGGCTGGTAAATAAATGAACAGATGTCAGAGCACAAATGAAGAGAAAATGAAGCATTTTCTTAAATTAAAGACTGTGATGTACATGGCCCAGAATAATTTTAGAGAGACAGATTAGATATAAAATGTATATAGAAACTTCTAAGATTAAAATAGGAATTGGAAGGGATTACAATTTCATGATTTTAAATAAGCTTACAAAAAGAGGTAACTAGCACCAAGGAACTAGGCATTCTCTTTTTTATTTTTTCTTATTGCACTGAAGAAATACTATTAGATTTCGGGTACACAAACCAGCTCTGAAATCACCAATTTTTCTTTTCCTCTGACTGTAGCAAAATTGCCTCCAGAGCTCTGTAATGTTAAGTGTTAATTATGTGCTGCAATGCAGTACATACTCTGGAAAGCAATATTGCCTTTGTCATCTGTGACTGATTACCCAATTCTGCCTGTGTTTGAAAGAAGTTATTTCCTGAAATTTGCTTTGTAATTCAGTTCATGTGTCTGCTCATTAGTTTCTTTCAAGCTACATCATTTTGCATACTTTATCACACAGACAACAGAAATGTAATGCTAGGAAATCTGTTTGCTGAAATACACTTGGTCAGCCCTGCTGTATTGCCATCCAACGTAATATACTTTCTCTGTTTCTTAACAGCAAGCTTTTCCTTGGCAACAGCTGATGTGAAGTAGTGAGCACTGTATCATGAGTCCTGCTCAATGAGCAAAGCATTGATTTAGCCTCAGATACAATAATTTTTTGGTCATTCCTTCAAGAGACATCAGTCTACCAGCACTGCACCTCAATGTAGGTGTCTGCCTTGAGTACCTGCAGTGAGTTTGGTGTAGTGATTTTTCAAGCATAGCTGTCAAAAGTAACTGATATTCTCTCTGTAAGTAAATGTGCATGTGTTTTACCTCTGCACTGAGTCTTCAGCTCTTGTTCATTAATCACTTCAAGTCTAGCGATTGTTTTATACCTGTTTACTCTTTCTGGCTTATCTTAGGAAGAAAACCCTAGAGGCATTATTTGATCTTAAAGGTTACATTTCCCACCATGAAACCCAAAGATGAGCTCTTCCAGATTACATTACTACTACTATTTGTACTTCTCCAGCATAGCAAGCTGGAGCTTAACAGTCACTAAGCAGTATCAAACAACAAATTTTGAGGACCAGTCTGGGAATACATGCACTACTGGAAACACTAACAAAATTAGTTCAGGATTTTTGCTAAGAAAATAACAGGGACATGAAATGCAATTCAGGTAAATAACTCCATGACGTCATAGAAGTCTCATTACAAGACAGAATTTCTCTTGAAACACAATTTTCTTTCCATTACAGGAAAGCCAAAGGTAGCACCTATGTATAGGCTGCAGACACTTGATTTTGGAAAAATGAATCTATTTATGAAACCAAGAGTTAAAGCTAGCATCATAACTGAAGTTCTTCCCTTCAGGACTGGACAATAAACTTCTTGAGTGATGATCAAAATCTTCAATTACCTCTAGTTTGAAGTTTAGATTTAATAAACCAATCAGGGTTGAACAGATCTTTTCTTCTATCTACTCCTTTTTGAATAATTATGCTTAAAACAAAGGAAACTAAAGAGAAAGGTGTGACTTCTTACACCAAACCAGATGTACTCTAAGCGACTAGAGCTAGAAATTTAGCAGGGTCTCACAGTACCTGTCTACTCAGTAACAACAATGGTTTCTAGAATCTTTGGTATCGCAAGGTATTTTGTTTGTTTATTCTGAGGTTTAACTGTAAATGTTACCTCTAATGCAAAAGACTGATATTGTATCTATCTCCAATATTATTTCCTATTTAACTATGCTACCAGCCCCACCTGGAATAATGACGTACTCCATAACTCCTGGTAGGGAAGCGCATACAAATGTTCTATGCAAATGAGTTACATACATAAAACATAGAATTACTTCAGCATGTGGATGGTTTGTGCTAATAGTTAGAGCATAGGCTACTTAACAGTAGGATTTTGGCAAATTTTGAAGTAACATTCAGTAGCTGTGATCAAATCTTGGCACTGGAGAAGGAGCTCAGGCTGCTTACTTGCTCTGTTTCCACTGCAGGTTTACAATGTGGTCCACAGTCACAAACAGCCAAAATCAAACTTCACAGCTATTATAATCAGACATACTCCTAGTTAAGTCTGGGGACCCATGAATATGAATGTTGTGGTTTCATTTTGAAACCAGGCAGAAACACCAATTATATATTGTTGTTTAGGTTTGCTGATTTGAGATTTTCTAGCCAATGCACCAATTAATGTAGTGGGTCTATTTTCTGCTGTGAGATAGGATTAAGAGAGAAAAAGCAAAGCAGGCCCAAACTTGAAAGGGTATAAAGAAAACTTTATTAACAGAACTAAAAAGAGAATAACAAGAATCAGAATAAAACTTTCATAACACCTCTCTTTTCTAACCCTCCCCTCTCTCTTACTGATACCACACAGAAAACAACACCCAGACTTCTCAGTCAGTTCTCTATTTCTAGCATAGTCATTCTTCAGTTCACTTAGGAAGAGAAGTATCTCTTGACATGTTATGCAGAACTCCCCCAAGAAAAAAAAAACAAACAGTTCTTGTGACTTCGATTCCAATAAACAGCAGCTGCCTGGGATCCACATTTGTCAAGTTCCTCCCATCTTTCACAGCTTTTCCCACAGCTGTGCTTCTGGGCCATGTCAATACACTGGGGTGCTATTTTAAGGAGGAGACGTTCTAGCATAAAAACAAAAGTTCTCTTCATCTGTTTTTGGGAACAGAGGTCTTCCCCTTTCATTCCTGGGGCAAGGTTTCTNCTCTCTTTTCTAACCCTCCCCTCTCTCTTACTGATACCACACAGAAAACAACACCCAGACTTCTCAGTCAGTTCTCTATTTCTAGCATAGTCATTCTTCAGTTCACTTAGGAAGAGAAGTATCTCTTGACATGTTATGCAGAACTCCCCCAAGAAAAAAAAACCAAAAAGTCCTTTTGACTCCA
>VXBS01007400.1:17469-75603 GCA_013400255.1 Sitta europaea
GGTGCTAAGGGGCACACGGCTGCTCCAGGGCTCGGGGCCGCCCCCGGCACTGACCACAGGGCTGCTCCCGATGCTGGCCCGTGGCTGCTCCCGCTCTGGGTGCCGAGGGGCACACGGCTGCTCCTGGCCCCGGGGCCGCCCCCGGCACTGACCACAGGGCCGCTCCCGATGCTGGCCCCCTCTGCACAGCTGCTGCCGGGGCGATACAGCTCCGGCCAGCATGGCCCGGTGGCTCCCCTGGAAAAAGGACCAGCGGGCTCTGCCGGGAAGGGTCCCTGTGGCCTCCCCAGTGAGGGTCTCGGCAGCCCACTCACCACCCTCCAGGGGCGGAAAATCTCGGCCGGGCCACAGGAGGCAGCCCAAGCCTTGCCATGCGGGCCGAGCGGGATTGGCTCGGACCCTGCCGCCACCTCCTTGAAGGCCAGAAGCCAAGAGAGCTACACCTCGGCCTCTCTTTCCTAAAATTCATGTTTGCAAAGGTGTATCCACCCCGCCACACACACACTGGTTCAATCATGTGTCAATATCCAAAATAGGCTGCTGATTTGTTCTCTGTTACGTCCACAGGAAGCCAACGAGGCCCCAAACAGAGAACCACTCCATGCCAAAAAATGAAGCAATGCTATACCAGGACATTAACATTGGCCTGCGGCCTAAAATTGTGAAAGGAAGAACTGTCTGCCATCCATTCGTGATGGACTAAACAAAGGATGAATAAGAATTCTGTATTCATTATACTAAGAATATTGCATACGTATTTTACAACACTGATTTGTCCATTAACACAAACCCTATTCACAAGCCAAGTATTTCAAGAGTTCCACCTCAGCCTAACGCACTTGCCTTTTATATCGGCCGGAAATGAACTATTAAACATAGTAATTCAATACAACCATTATTTCTTGACCATCAATGACTTTCAATGCAAATGATCGTAAATATCATCACTTAGTGACAGTAACTGAAGGTTGATGATTTCTAAATGTTTTTTTTTAATGTTGCAAAATATGCAAATGTATTTGTGAAGCTATATTACATTTAGGTAGGCTCCTATTCAGGTGTCTAATACTAGGTCCTTTCTCCCATTCAGCTGATAGGTTGATTATTATGTGAATCTGCAAATGCAGGTGACCAGGGTGACCATCAAGCCACAACTGAAAAGCAGAGAGTGGATTTGTTTCATTACCTTGCTAACAATGCTGGACAGCAGAGACACTCTGGGACACAGGCTCCCTTAGGCTTATTTCATCCCAGCCCTGAGCAGAGGTGGGGGGGGCTCACTGCCTGCTTCAATATATCAAAAGGCTTCTGCGCTATTTGCAATCTCTGGGCTTTTGAGCTTTCTCTCCCAGCAGACGGCTCAAGCCTCTCTGTGAAAATGCCTTTCAAGTATCTGATAACATTTATGTTATCTCTGCAGAAACGCTACTTCTCAAAACAGACAGAGGATAATCAGCAATAGGCATAATACATGTTTTCCCATGCTGATATTCTTAGCATTCCCAGCTGCAGGGACTCTTTGAATTAAACTATTACCTCCTCACCAAATCTTTCGGTTTTAACCCTTTGCACCCAACAGCTGTATCAGTAGTAATCTGGTTACTACTGCACAGTTGATTCCACTACAGTGGCACACAGGTAAATGAATACCTAGCCTTTAATAGATCTCCAGGAACAGATCTTAATAGTAGTTGTGTACATTTAATTCTAGTTCTGTAAATCCAGAAAACTGTACCAAGCTGAAATCTGTGTATAAAAGACACCTATTCTTATTTCTGAACAGTCCATGAAGAAAGAATGATATCACATAAAAACAGAACACAAAAATACTGCAGAAGCTCAAATGTATGCACAGAAATAGAATAAAATTCCAGATTATCAAAAACTACATAACATTACTACATGCCAAACACTCTTGAGAACTAGTAGATATAATGACCTTATTATCAACCTATGACTATTCATTGAACTTTACTTTCAGGTATTTTGCGTGGATTTTAATTACTTCATTCTATAGTGACTGAAGAGAATATAAATCTTATTCATGTCTTAAACAACATATTTTGCAGACCACTGATAGAATTCCACGAAGTTAATATATCTATGCCAATAGATATTGTTCTATATACAAATTGTAAGGATTTAACTTTGATTTTGGCTAAAAATATAAGATCTATTCACAATATTTTCTGTAAATACTGTTCTAGTTCTGTTTTTTCAGACAATAGATACAGAAGTAACAGGAAACTTCAGGTTGGAAATTACTTCAGGAGTTGTCTTGTCCAACTTCCTTCTCATAGCCTCATCAGATCTGAGGCCAGAACAGGTTGCTCAGGGCTTATCCAATTTCATATTGGCAACTCCAAGGATAGAGTCTCAAGTACAAAATCTCTGGAAAATTTGTTTTGCTGCTTGCGATCCTTGAGGAGAAAAGGTTTTCTTTTCTACTCAATCTAAAATTTACCTGTTTCTTCTAGTACCCACTGCTTATCTTTCTCCCATCTCTGATGAACTCCTTACAACTGCTGAGAAGCTGCTGTTAGGTTCATCCTGGGGCTGCCTCTTCTTCAGTATGAGCAAGTTCAATTCCATCAGCCTCTTCTCCCAGGGAAACTTCTCCAACCCTGACCAGTTTAAGGTCTCTCTGTCAAACCTGATTCAGTTCATCAATGTCTTTCCTATGAGGAGTGGGGATGGGGGCGTCAAGACTGGAAGCAGTACCGAGATGGTATCCATAGATGCCAAGTAGAGTGAAAAAATCCTTCTCAGTGTCCTGGCTGATCGTCTGTGAATACTGTCCAGGATGCTGTTTGTTGTCCATTTCTGCAGCCAGGTCACACTGCTGGTTCATATTCAGTTTCTATTGGCCAAGGCCTCCAGGTCCCTTCCAGCACAGCAGCTCCCAGTCAGGCAAGCATGAGCCTGTGTTGTTGCATTGGTGCTCCACAGGGACAAAACTTTCCATTTTTCACCTGCTTGATAACTGTGCTATCTGTAACCTCATCCAAGTCCCTGATAACACTGTTAAACTGGATATGTCATTTTTGTACTCTATGTGTCACCAGCATCCCCTATTTACCACTGCTCTCTAAGGCAAATAATCTATAACACCTTTTAGCCCTCTTACTGTCTACCTACAGTGAAAAGTTAGATTAAAGCAGTAATTGTGGGTGATGGTGTTGAAAGCCCAGCTAAAGTAAAGGGAAATTATACGTCATGCTTCCCCTTCATCCTTATACGCACTTACTCTGACACTGGAGTCAGGTACAGGTACAGGTACACATCTGCTTCTGCAAAGTGATGAAACACTCATCCAGTCTTCACTCTGGTGACAAATATGGTCAGTTTAATGTTTAGACAGTACTTGCAAAATCTGGAGTAGAGAAGAAGCAAATTTACAGTTCACCATGCCCTGAAGTAGAAAATTAATTTAAAAACAGCCCAGGTCTGTGGGGGGTTTGTTAGGTAGTTTGTTTTATTGTTTTGTTTTGTTTTGTTTTGTTAGGGTTTTTTTGACATTGCTTGTAGCAGGACATGGGCAATGTGATAGGCTAACAGAAAGGGCTTGGGACTCGTCAAGTTTTGTTCTGACTTTTCTGTGTCAGAAGATTTATTGTACAGTTGTGGGATGTCAGGCCTATTTGTTGTCAGCAGCTATTCTGAGAACAGCTATCTACCATGCCGATAAAATGCAATATGGAAGAAAACCAGCATGAGATCTGAATTTACAGATATGAAGTGTCTGCAGGGTTTTAAACAATTCACCAGGAGCTAATCAATGGTAAAAGGAAGGCACCCTTGGAAGACTTGCAGCACCAGCTTCACATAAAAAACACATCACAGATGGTAGATTTGAATATAATTTGGACTTGCACACCAATGAAGAAAGACCAAGACATTTTTTGGTAGCAAAAATAAAAATTGCCTCCAATATGTCCTGCAGTGAGAAGGAGAAACCATTAACAGCACCATCATACTCCTCTCATGAAGAATGTAGGATGCTGAGAAAGCTCCCCAAACTGATGACTCCCATCTAAGTGAAATGAACTTGACAAGAGAGAAAGCAAAGTTCACTAGAAACTTCATGTACATCTGTTTTTAACTTTACATAATTTGCCCACGAAATGCTGTTATCACTGTAGCCAAATGAATAATAAATCTTTTTTATATAAAGATTTTAATTCTAATGATAAATTCTTGTGTTTGCATTGGTGCAAACAAGTTTTTTTTTTAAAAAAGTTTTTGAGTATCAAAAACTGATGAGAATTCAAACAACCTACTCTAGAAGCTGAATGGACTAAATTGACAACACTTGTTTTTGTTATTTGTTTCCCCCCCTCCCCAAACAACAATCTTTTACAGCAGGATGTTCTCCTTTTTAACTGAGAAAACTAAACACACATCTGTGTCTGTAATTGCAAAGGTTTTCCATTTAAATGCAAAACAAAAGGGGCAAACAAATCTTCTGTTTTTCTCAATGACTGGGATACAGAATGCTAGTTATATACAGTTGTTGAATCAATGTAGAATGTTGACCAGTTGGATAAAAAAAATAAATTGTGTTCTTTGTTTAGTCCTTTAGATGGCTATAATTTTCTACTTTTCTCATTTTAATCTAGAGTACATCTGCTGTTTAAGAATTAAATTCAAAGTAAATTTCCAGCATATGCAAAATCCAAGCAGAAATGGTAAACCAAATTATCCAAAACTTTGTGGAAGATATTAAGATTTGAGAAAGACGACTGTTGACTTCTTTGTGCAACTCATTAAATAATACAACCCATTCAAATTTGGAGTCTGTAGGCGGGATGATAAGAAACAGCAGCTCTTGTAGTTTTCATTTGTGTTGGATATCAGAGGAATGTGCAGGCTAATGTTAATGGAGGATAACTGTCCTGCACAACCAATTAGAGCTATAGATTCTAATCGCCAAACAAAATAGCTGAATGTGAAGCTATATCTATTAATGCTGAAGCATCTTTCATTAGATAGGCACAACCCCATTAAAGCAGAATATTTTTTGCTTGTGTTCAAATCCTTTCTGCTGCACTGGCTACAGTTTCACCAGTCCAAAGAGAATAGCTACTGAGCTGTTGACAAATTCATTGTCCATTGATGCAGAAAAATATATCTAAAATCTGTGCATCAAATACATAACTACATAATTTGGTTTTAATTGGTTTAGATATTACTTACTTACTTTAGAAGTTTACTATTTCATTTCTTGAAGAATACTTACAGATCTATTTCAAAATATGCCTGTTTTTCTTATGTTTTAATTTGTTCTACATGTCCTTGTCAAAAAGAAATTAATTTTCTCCAGTGTGTGTGCATATGCCTACTTCAGTTAGTGATAAATCAAAGTGTTATCTTTAAGAACACATAAAAGTTACCCAGATACCAACCATTAATCAGAACAACTTGAAACAACTCAAGAAAATTATTCCCTATACTAGTCATATATATAGATAACAAGACATATATAGATATTAAATCCAGCATCCTAGGTTAAAAATCCTTTTAATGACAAAAGACACTGCAAATCCTTTAAAGACAACTATTATGAATTATTGTGACATTGTACCTCCATTGTAAGTTAGACACATAGACCTTATAGAATTATTATTTTTGTTTTATTTTTAAATACATGTGAATCTAGTCACACAGAGCTTTTCTGTAAATTTTAGTGGATCAATATACTCTTCCTTATTATTTTTTAAAATAAGAGATCTTTTACAACCACAAAAGCTGCTTTATTATTGCCCATGTTTTCTTTCATTTAGATTTTTATACTGCTCTTTAAAGATGCTTTTACTTGAAAAATTCTTCTAGTCTCTTCCTTTTTATTCTCTGTTTTCCTTGGCTGGGTTAAAAACTGGCTGGATTTCTTAGCACAGAGAGTAGTGGCGAATGTACTTACACCCAGTTGTGGCTGGACATCAATAGTGTTTCCCAGGGCTCAACACTGAGGCCAGTCCTGTTAAATATCTTTATCAATGATCTAGATCAGGAGATTGAGTGTACCCTCAGTAAGTTCATAAGCTATGCAGGAGTGTTGATCTGGTAGAGGGTAGGAAGGCTTTGCAGAGGGATCTGGACAGGCTGGATCAATTGGCCAGGGTCAATGAGGTGTAACAAGTGATGGGTCCTGGATTTGTGTCACAATAATTCTTTCAGTGCTACAGGCTGGGGGAAGACTGACTGGGACCTGGGAGGTGCTGGTTGACAGCAGCTGAACATGATTTGGCTCAGGTGGCCAAGAAGGCAAATGGAATCCTGGCCTGTATCAGCAATAGTGTGACCAGCAGGACCAGGGCAGTGATCATCCCCCTAATACTCAGCACTGGTGAGGCCACACCTCTAATCCTGTGTCCAGTTCTGGGCCCCTCACAGCAAAGCAGACCTTGAGGTGTTGGAGCGTGTCCAGAGAAGGGCAACAGAGCTGCTGAAGGGTCTAGTGAGTAAGCTTCAGAGACTGGAAAAGGTGATCTGTTTTGAGACATCTTGGGGTGTTGGAACGTGTAGCAGAGGGTGAGTCAGATCTTGCTCTGGTGAAGTGGTAGCCTGCCCCCCATGCCCCTCAGCCCCACAGTATCTGTCAGTCATGGCATGCTGGAGGCAGCCCCAGTTTTGCACAACCCAGTCTCTGAGTGGCTGAGAGACTGGGAGTCCTTCCTGGGAGGAAGGCCCAGGATGGGCCAAAAAGGTTTAAGAGGGGTCACCACGAGGTGAGCAGGTTGTCCTTTAACCTTCATCTTGGAGTTTTACATTGCTGGAAACCAGGAGTTGATAGCTATGTCTCTGTTGTTCTATAGCCTTCCCATCTTTCTGGTTTTATCCTTTTTTTTTTCTTCTCTCTTCTCACAGAACATTAATATCAAATGGATTATAAGATTTTCTATGTTCAATGCTCAGTCGATGCTCAGTTATGCATTATTTATTCTTTTGCAGAAATTCCTTAATTTTCTATAATATGCCAGTAAACTTTTGTTTATTTACCTCTTGAGAATATTTGGTTGGGTTTTTCTCCTTTGAATCTATTCAGAGCAAAAGAACCTTAGTTTAGCCCTAGATTTGAATGATGGGGGTGTAACAATACGTCCTAATAGGAGCAGCTGAAGGACCTGGGTTTATTTAGCTTGGACAAAACCCAAGGCTCAGGGGGTACTTTATTTCCCTCTACAATTACCTGAAAGGAGGTTGTAGCCAGCTGAGTTTTGGCATCTTCTCCCAGACAACAAGTAACAGGACAAGGGAACACAACCTCAAGTTGTACCAAGGGAGGTTCAGGTTGGATATCAGCTTCACTGAAAAGCTGAGGTGGTTCAGCATTGGCATGGATTTCCCAGGGAGGTGGTGGAGTTATCATCCCTGGAGATGTTCAGGACATGACTGTAGCTGGCACTTAGTGTATGGTATAAACCTAATGATTCTATGATTCTATCCTTTAATGAAATCAGTGATATGGACTTGGCAAGACGTATGCAGACAACACTTAAACATACAAGCCATGCTATTCAGAGAATAGTTCCCCTCAGGAAATCTGCCGTTGGCTGCAAATTACAATGAAAAGTGGAGAGAAAAATCTTACAGCATTCTCCGAAAGATTTTTCATCTGTTCAAGTTTTAAACACAGATTGCAAAATGCATAATTTCTATGAAGACTGCAATTGAAAATTGGGACAGTATCTAAAAAAAAATAATAAAGCAAATCTAAAAAATTAAGGCAATAGGACATGTGAAAGGGTAGATGGGAAAGACTCTGAAAGGAGCACGAACAAGAGAGAATGTGAGGTTGTAAGAAGCTGTGAAATCACACGAGCAACAGAGTCCAGGGTACAGGACCAAAGATACAAAGGGGTAGCTGAAAGATTAAATAAACCACAGAAATATGACATCAGTAAAATTCTGGAATTTAAGAGTGTCATGAGAATGTCTGAAGATAAAATATTAAGGAATAATAAGCAAATAAAGATTCACACTGAGAAGGCATTGAGAAAAGATGAGGGGACTTAAATGCCATCTTTTTTTTACTGAAATAAATAAGTACATAAATATAAATAGTAGAAATGGTCAGATACGAGAACAGTACAGTGACAGAAATGCTTATTTAAGGAAATGAGTGGCAAATGAAATAGCAAATAAAATTGTATACTATTAAAGGTCCTTAATCTTCATTTTTCCCACGTCCTAATAACATGTTTAGCTGTGGTAGGAATTTACGCCAGAAAACATCTTTGTTTCTGTTGAATATGTATTTATAAAAGTCACCCATCAAAGTAAGTAACATTCTATTTAAATTATTTGTTTACCATATAGGAAAGATTGGATTTCTTTCATTAATATTAAAACCAAACAAACTCAACCAACCAACCAAACCCAAACAACCTTGCTGTGTCAGTTGTCTTGGCAGTCTAGGTTACATTGCAGATAATATTGACTTAGTGCTACAGCCAATTATTTAGATTGCTAGGCTGCTATGAAGATTATAAAGTGATCATTGAGTTATTAGCTCAGTATATCCTTCCCTAGCAGAGATGCGAATCTGAGACTAGCAGCTGACTCCAGTCCCTTTTTTCCTCTTTTGTGCCATGCCTTTCCTCAGTTACTCATGCTTAATTGCCAAATTTAATAGAGTCTACTTCATTCATAGTAATTTCTTCAGGTTTTATTGTTTTTATGCAGAGCTACCTGTGCAAGGTGCAAAAGGAAAAGATTCCTAGTCACATGTGCTGCTTAGGAAGTGATAACAATAACTGTAAGTTCTAGGAAACTTATAACACCTAAGGGAAGATGAATTTACTCCATATCTGAAATCTTCTTCCTGACAATAGGTAAGTAAGATGATATTGATGATAAGTTCACAGAAGAGGAATGAATCATAGATGCTGAATTCCCAAACCATATCACTAAAAGGGAAAATGGGCTCAGACACAGTCACATAAGAAGAGATATCTGGTTTCCACCTTGTCTGTGAGGAAAAGAAATCAGTACAAAAAAACCTATTAGAGCTACAAGAAAATTTATTATCTGGCCCATCTTAAAGCTCCTCCAAATATAGTATCACAAATGCACATATCGGAAAGAGAGTCTAAGAGACATTGTTTCACTCCATACTATCAGCTATGCTATCACACATGCACCATGTTATTTCCAGCTTACTCACAATTCTTTTCTAGTTTGTTCCATCTTGAGTTAAGGCACTAATACTTCTCTCTTATGCTATTAGGCATCTCTGTTTATCTTCACCAAGTCATCTCTATTATCATCATTCTAATGCTTATTTATAAAATCATCCATGTAGTGTGAGTTCATTTTATTATAAATATTTTTGGATTTTTTTGTAAGCAATAGTAGCAGATTCTCAATGGGTTAATTGTGCAGAAACTAAGACTATGTACTTTTTCCTTTCTGGTAGAATCTGCACCAATGCTGTGAGAACTGAAGATATTTGACAAAAAGTTAATTGCCACTTAAGCTATCTTGCATCATCTGCATGCATTTATATTAACAGAAATCTTGTGATCTTTATCAAGTATTGTTTTAATATATAAAATTCTTGACCAATGCACCAGTAGTAATTGGTCTAACACAGAACCAATATGGAGGAGGAATAGAAAAAATGCATGTGTTAAGTTTCTACATGTCTTTATTTCCTCTATCATAATATTTTGAATAAAAGTAAATGATTTTTCAAATTATGACTAATAAAATAAAGTTAATTCAGGCAAAGGTATTTAAAATCATTTATCTGTCTATTCATAAAAATCAATATCTTAATAAAATATAATCTTGATGTATAAGCATTTAAATTATTTGAACAAAATGGACATTAGTTTAAAAAAGGTTTATGTTACTTTTAGAAATTAATTTAAAAGAAGATAAAGAATGGAATATAAACACAAGAAAGTAACAGTAATATATTCTCAAAAACTTCATCCATAACCAAATAATTTCAAACACTGACATTTTTGCACATGAAAAATTGTTTCAATGGTTTCAGGATTTTGTAAATAAAGCTGGGAATGTATTGTCTAAATTATCTAAATGAAGATGGAGAAAACAGTAAGAAAAATGCAGAACATCCTTACTCCTGAAGCAGGTCTCTCAATGTTTTGCTTTAATTTACAATTTTGTGTCTTTCTGTTGAATTCATCTAAAATTTTCCAAAGAGACCCCAGAAAAAACCTCATGTTTATAATGCAAGGCTCTGTTGAAGAAAAATCCTTTTATGTTACACCAATATATTCACCTCATAAAAGAAAAAAAAAAAAAGTGGAGAATATGTCCCAAGTATCTACAATGTATATAAAAGAAAGCAAAAGTAAAAATATAATTAAGGAAATGCTGAGTACCATTCCTGAATGAAATAAAAATTCTTTTTAAAAACTTAATAACCTAAACATTTTGCTGTGTGCTTCAAAACAAATGTCAGCAAGTGTAGTCTGGTTTTCCTTGGCCTGCAGTTTCTAAGTTCTATTTCTTAGTAATGTTTTAAATCTGAAAGCCTGTTCTCACAGCTAAAATATAAACATTGTCATTGTTTCTGTAATGAAAGCTTAATGTTTTAAATTCTTCTGTAAGACAGACTTTCTCTGATGTCTCTCGGCTTTAGCCAATGTAAGTGAAGAGTTTGATCACTCTCCCTACCAATGAGAGAGTCCTGTCCAAAAAAGTATAAAAAAAGAATCAGTTGTTTGAATAAAACTGAAATCAGATCATGTTCTAAAAAAAGGATTTGTGTTGTGTTGTTACTTGCCACAACAAGCAAGTTCCAGTAAATTGCATGAAAAATTGCAAGTGAACTCCTTTCTCCCATCCCAATGAGACAGCATTACTCCCTCCCCCATACTGGGTGTGGCAGCATCAGTACCCACAGATGCTTTTCTATCCTGTTCTTGGGATGACTAGTGATGGAGCTGTCACTGCCCCTTCACCAGGTATTTTCAGTGTTTCACTGATATTTTTTTCCTAATATTTTACTTGACTTCATTTTGTTGCAACAGAAGTCCATTAGCTTAAGTTTCTAACTATGGCAGATGTGGAGGATAGACCTTTCCCTTCCCTTTTGCATCAGCTTCTAACATGCTTGATGACTGTTTCATCCCCTCTGTAGTACTTTTAATCTTGTAACAAATTTAATTCTTCTTCACGTGCCCTCAAGCCCTGATACTTTTCAGTGAGATTGATAGATATTTTCCAAGGAATGTCTAAATCTCATCTTTCTCACTGGGCAGTGCTCAGTACTTTCATTAGTACTTTCAGGAATGTCTTACCAATCCAGAGCAGGCCAAAAGACAAAGACTGTACTCAGCAGTAAACGTTGCTGTGCTATGTTTGACCCCCATGCACAGTCGGGATGAATGGTCTGCAAAGGGGAGACTTTCTAGGCTTTTCTGAAGGAAGACAGTGTCTGTAGAAAGGCTCTACATACATCTCTTATCCATAGGAGCTTTATTTCAAATTTCTTGTAGAGTATCTTTTTGTTTATTTCTTTCACAATACAGTTTTTGTGCCTCTTTCAATATAGCTGCCATTTATTCACCTCCTTGTGACATCTTCATTTTCTGATGTTTTTGTAAATTGTTATTGCTCAAGGAGATTCTCCCATTTCAGTATATGTGCTATTAATTATTCCTAGGTGAAGTACTTTGTGCATTCATCCAGTTTTTCAGGCCATTTCCCAAACTATCCAGATCACATTGAATTCTAATCTCGTTCTCCTCCACATCTGCAGCTTTCTCCACAGTGAAGTGGTTTGTTTCCACTTCAAATTTAGTAAATATATATTATATTTAATTTATATTTCAACCTGGCCATTAATATTAATGAAGAATAATACATGTGCAGAGAATGAATTTGACATAGTCTTCTCTTTTGACAGTAATGTCAATAAACTCTCTGGAAATTACTTTCTCCAACAAGTGCTGCCTCCATGCTATAAAGCCAACCAATAGGAAATGTCCTTTCTTTTAGAATGTCTTCTGAGACACTTTCAGAAGCACTCTTTAAGGTCAAGGTTTGATAGCTTTATGACAGTGTAAACAACAGAAAAGGAGATCCTACAAAAAAAACTGATGAACATCTCTCTAAACTCCATTAAACCATTGCTTTGGACACTTACCTTGGCATAAGGGAAACAGATTCTTACAATAATGATTTTATATATAACTTGCCACAAGGTTCAGCTTTGTCACCCAACTGAATTATGAGGCCTTTCAAATACATTCAAATAAGGGGAAAATATATTTCCTTGAAATTATGGTTGAACAAAAGCCTGAAAACAGATATGATCCTGGAGTCTTCTGCTACTCATCTGACTCTACTTCAGAAACACAAATTTAATTCCCATTTAGTCATGTGAAATGTTATAATAACTCCTTGTGTACTTGAAACCAAAATAATATAAAATATCCCTTTATGCCCCAGATCTAAATATTAACACTATATTTAATTAATCAACTATTCCTTCTCACCCTAAACAAAAAAACAACCTAATCTGCTGAAAGAAACTCTTTATAAAAAATATCATATATTGCCTTTTATTCACATGAAACACAACCCATTTTAAATTATAAAATAAACAATTTTAATGACTTGCATCATTCTAACTACTCATAGATTATTTTTTAATTGTCAAATAAATTTACTGTCTTTTCAATGATTAGAAAGGCTTCAGAGAAAAAGAAGTTCCAGGGTCTAAAAAATTCTGTGCTTTTATTCTGTATGCTTTGTGGGGGTTTCAGTACAGCTACATATTATGCCACAAGCTCTTTAAGTTGTGAAGGAAGGAACAGATGATTTCATAATTAATGATAAGCTCCCATCTAAAAACTCAAGACCTATTGAATTTTTCAATGAAGAAACACTTAAGAAAGTTAATCTGAAGTAACTTTTAAAGTGGATTAATTAAATGAATTAAAGCCATGTATTGATCCTTTTAGTCAGATTTTCAATGCCTTCAATGTAGTCTATATTAGACTTCGAAATGAATTAAGCTAAATTAAATCAGAGCCATTTTAATTCTGAATATGAGTCTACATTGGGACTAATTTTAACACATTTAGCATTTAACATGCATGAGACTGCAGGAACTGTAAAAAAAACCCCTACATCGAATTGCTTACTTCATAACAGCTGCCTGTGCTCACATACTTTCTCTAGAGATGGTTCAATGTAAGATAGTCTTGTCTTGCAATGAGATGGAATATGCTGGTCATTTATTCATATCCTTCTTTGATATGTTTGGTACGTCCCTCTTATTTCCACACTCAATTGATTTGGACAAGCTTTCTCAAGCATGCAAGGCAAATACTTTTCTGATGCAATTAAGTCTGAATGAGTACAACGAGAAACTGACTTCCAAACCCAAAAAAATGTTATTTTGGATTTTTTTCTTTGCATATGTGTATGTGCTGTTATTCTGTCTCAAATGAACAGTTCATTTTTTAAGGACCTTAGAAAGACAGTTTTGATAGAAAATTTTTCACCCCCCCGACCATGGTAATGACAGTGCTTGTACTTTTTTGTGAGAAGGAAAAGCATCTCAGAAATGCATTTCTGAACTGATCTTACTGGACTTGTTTTGGGGAGAAATTGCTCTGTTAGGCAAGAAAGATGAAATCTGAGTGTTAAGTGTTTCCACTTATGTTGTGATTTAGGAATGCTAGTCCCCAGTCTAATATTCCCTCAAAACCATGCACCATTTGCTCACTCCCCCATTTTGTTCCCCACTCCCCCTACCCCTGTGGTGGCCTGGAAGAGTGGATTGGAATCACAAAATGGAAGGATCATGGGTTGAGATAATAACAATTTACAATGGAAACAGCATTGAGTTAAAATTAACAGTAACAGCAACTATAATAATGGCACAGTGTACAAGAAAAGAGGAGAATGATTCACATGTGATGGCTTCCAGTCCCTTGAAATTCCCTGACTGCTCCCTCCTCCATGCTACCTGACCCAGAAGGGAATTCAACATTTCCCTGTCCCCAGAAAATGATGCAAAATGGCATAAAATAACCTCTGGGTCCTGGTCATTCCCCTTACCGGCTACTGCAAAAATTGTGTCCCAGCTGGAACCAGGACGACTCGTCAGAGAAAACAACTAACTTAGAGTTGCTAATATTTTTATACATAGTTTAGGAGAGATGATGTAAGATAATTTAGTATGAAGAGGAGGAGGAATAGAAATAGGAATAGGAATAAGAATAGGAACGGGAAGAAGAAGAAGAAGAAGAAGAAGAAGAAGAAGAAGACAACGACAGAGGATGAGGAGAACGAGGAGGACGAGGAGAAAGAGGAAGAGGAGGAGGAAGATATATTTGTTTTTTATCATCTGTACCGTAAATGTTGCTTCCTACATCTGATATGTAATAAGCATTTCTAAACTTGATAAAGTAAGTTACTCTGCAGTTGAGATATTACTCTCACTAAAATGGAAAGCAAATCTGTCAGATTTTGATTTGCATACAGAGTATTAATCTACAGAAGCAATTCAGAAATATAAACATAGCCTCAGAACCAGGCAAAAGAAACTGGGGAGGAAAAACTGTCAAGACCTGTTATAAACAAGTATCTGCTGTCATTCAGTTTTTCATATATTCATTTTTAATTTCCATTAGCAGTTGTCTGCAGCAAATACTTTATGAAATTTACAAAGCAGAAATTGTTTAATTGCCAGTGCTGTTGAACAAAAAGTGACAGGAAAGGTGTCCTATTATAATAATTACATTCTCTCAGCTATAAGATGTTCTTTATATATGTATTTACTGGATGCACATGACTAAGAGTAGGCTTAAAGTACATATCTATTTGTTACCTAAATCCACTAGTTAATGCAACCTTTCTAGTTCTTGTTCCTTTTGCGCAAGTCCCTCAAGAATGTAGAAATACTTTTTCAAACAATAAGTTCAACTAAAATTGTCCTTTTCTTTCAAAAAAACTATTGTTGTATTTTCATTTCCTCCATGTAATTATGCTTTCCTGCTGTCCATCACCTCCACCTATGGATTGTTTGGCCTCATAGTGACTTATTATTTGAATAGAGTTGTCATGTGCAGTAATAAAATGATTTTCCTGTAACAGTATTTGTTCAGACAGCTGATTTGCTCAGTCAGCTATAGAACTCTGAATAGAAACTGTCATTTGCTGTTTCAGGATGATAGTCATAAAATGTGTTTTAATGTGACAAAAGCAGGCCTTTGCATTTCAGACAAAAATTTTGTGTAGAGGCAAGAAGCATATTATTGTAAAAATTTTCTCTGTGTAGTTTTTTGAATTTCAAAAACTAAGGGTTGAAGTCGTGATTTTTAATTAAAAAAAGAAATGTTATCTTGTAAACTAAGAATAAAAATAGGACAGGAGTAATAGTTCTCCTTCCATACTTTGAAGACATAACGAATTACTGAAACATCATGTTCAAAATATAAGCAAGTTCATGTTTTAATAGCTTTTCTTTCCTTGATATTACAGGAATTTTTTTTTTAACCAAAAGTAATGCTGAATATAAAGGAGTTAATGAAACAGCTACTGTCTTGGCTAACCTACTACATGAAGAATTTCTGGAATTCAAAGCAAGAGTAGATGTAGAGTAGACTCAAACCCCAATACTTCCTTAAAATGATAGTTTTTGATTGAGACTTTAAGCAAGTACAGCTACAACGGATCCCAGAACACAAAACAACAGAGGCTGGTATAGTTTTGTCCAATTTTTTGTGCTCCTGAGAGTCAAGGTAATTTCTGAATGGATTCTTAGTCAAAAGAGCTTGAAAATTACATGCATAGTTAATTTCTATTGCTGGTTTTACCAAGAGATTATTGCCACTTCTTTATTTGTTAATTATTTTTTGTTCCTAAATAGAAGATGGCCTTTGTATTTACATGAAAGAAAGAAAGAAAACAAAATGCTTCAGAGCCAAAGCTCATAGAAAGATGCAGGAATTTGTTTTCATTCATAAAAATCAGCAGTGAAAGGCAATAGAGAGAGATGGTCCAAAGGAAGAGAAAAATCTGTACAGTGAATTTTTGTCTTACATTGGCTATTCAATGGGCAAAACAAGAGAGACAGTTCAGTGCTGTTCTACTGCAATTCTGTTACAGACAGAGGAGGAAAACAAAGTTTTCTCAAAGTGAAGAAAAGACTACTCAAGGCAAGAAAGAACCAAGGAATTGATTTCCTCTGGCATTAATATTAAAACCTTTACTAATTGAATAGAAATATTGATGTGCAAAAGCTGTAAACACTAAAGATGAAAGAGGGAAAGTGGATTTCTAAATGTGATCTCAGGAAAGAAAAAACCCAAACGAACCTTAATTTCAGAACTTAGTTTCAATAGGAGTACTAAAATGTCATCTGAAAGCCCTTAAGGTGGCAGGATTTCAACTTTTGAGTACCTATGCCTGTACTTCTGGAATGTAATAGGCACTAAAATATACATTTTTTTTCTTTTTTATTTTCTTTTTTTAAAAAATGTAAAGATATGCTCACCATTAGAATGACTGAACTTAATTCTGTTTAATATTACAATGAAGAGACTGTGTGGAACTATTTAGTTGGTGACAAACTTTTAAGGATGCTAATTTGATAAGCTTTAACAGGATTTTAGCATATGCAGGTTTTCTTCTGATCTGTGGAAATAAACAAAACAAACATCAGCTTCCACTGAAAAAAAGGGTTTTGAATACAATTCAGAATTGTGTTACGTAATTGGTTAGAAAATTTTCAGAATAGTGTATGTCAGTGTCATTACAGGTCTGTAAACACAGCAATGCATGTTAATGGAAAGCTAAATCAAACTAACACCTGCATTATTACCTTTTCCTTGTTTGAGTCAACGTTCTCCAGCAGTCTTCAACCATTTTCACCTTGTAAACATTTAAAGCAGTTCAGATTGTGGTACAGAATACATCAAATTGTTGAGATCCACTAGGGGAACTGCACGTGGACCCCAAAGAGTGGACAGGCTGTAGTTTGACCAAAACAAATCAATGAGCATGCTTAGAGTGCTGGAGGAGGTAACTGTCCTAAGGCAGCTTTCATTTAAGTCATGTCCTGCCTAAAAAGTATTTGAAATCACTGAAGGAAATCCTCTGTCAGAGATAAGAGTAAACTGGAATTTTATAGAAGAAAACTTTCATCTTAACCAGTTTAGAGAAGGAGGGTGAGCAAAATCAGCCTGGTTGTGAGGAGGATCGTGGAGACTATGCACGCTGAGCAGTACTCAAGGGATCCTAAAGATAAAGGAGGGAAACCAAAGAATTTATTACTGCTTCTTTCTCTTTCTCTTTCTCTTTCTCTTTCTCTTTCTCTTTCTCTTTCTCTTTCTCTTTCTCTTTCTCTTTCTCTTTCTCTTTNCTTTTCTGATAAAGACACAAGATGTATCACATTTTTGTAAAGTTTGTGCTAATGTTTTCAGAGAAATATCCATGTTTTATTTTCACAAATAAGTTAATCTCGCTCTTTATGAAAGAAAAAATATTTTATTTTAAGTTAATTTCTATTATTTTTCATGAAAGACCTTTGTGGACCATTTTTCTTTACCTTTTCCTTCAAGTAATGGAGTGGTATTCCAGATGAACTGATGATTTCAAAGCGTTAATGAAAGGCTTTTAAAAACTTGTTTTCTGTAATTTATTTATCCTTTGTAAATGTCAAAAATGATACAATTTTCTCACAGTTGACTTGTAATAACAGCTTCCTGTACTTCTGTTTGACCATTGTTTCTGTTTAAACAGAAAGAAATCCTTATTTTATTTTTGTTGCATGACAATTTTGAATTTTGTATTTATTACTGGTTTTAATTATTACATTTCATCAGCTCAGATTAAAGAATTGAACACATCTTGAGTATGCTTCACTTGCAATTTTTTTTTCCAGGTGCTTTTCTCCAAATTCAAGCTTGTTCTTTTATATTCTCATATTGCACTCCCTGGAATATGAAAAGAAATAGGAGACTTAGAGCTGTCCTTTCTGCCATGTCATGGTGTGTTGACTTCAGCTGGATTCCTGGGGCCTACAAAGCCACTCTATTCCCAGAGGGAAGAGAGAAAATTATATGGGAAAAAATGTAGATTGAGATAAGCCAGTCTACTTAAGAAAAAGTGAACATTTGCACATGCACAATCAAAGACCAAAAAATAGGACTTATTCTCCATTTTTCATCAGCAAATGATGTTTATCCACTTCCCAGGAAATAGGGCTTCAGCACACGTGAAGTTGCTCTGGAAAGCAAACACTATGAATAAAGAATACCTGCCCTTCCTTCTGCTTTTGTATCTGAGCTAATATAAAGGAAATTCGGTTAATTTAGTTAAATTTGGTTAATTTAGTCACCTGGAATAGCTGTGTCCCCTCCCAGGATCTTGCTCAGCCCCGGCCCCTTGATTTGGGGATGGCTGATGCTGTGCCAGCACTGCTCAGCAGTACCCAAAACTCTGGCGTGTTATCAACACCTTTCCAGCCACCAATGCAGAGCACAGCTCTGTGAGGGCTGCTGTGGGAAAGGAACTCCAGCTCAGCCAGGTCAAATGCACTACATCTCAGAGCAGCAGGAGCTCTCCTCTTTGCAGCTCTGGTGCTACAATTACTGGTGTCTGTCCTGAATCACCAGAGTGCACGAATGAAAGCAACCACATGAGAATAGGTGGAAAATAATGTCTAGCACCCAATATCTGTTCAATTGTCTGTTGTCGCTGTCATTCCTGTCAGTGACACTATTAACATTCACACTAATGGAAACACTGTATTTTCTAACAAATCAAGTAATTCAACTACATGAATCACATTCAGATGTTGTCCCTGAAAATAAGTCTTCTGATTTGTTTCTGTAGGATGGAGTCAGTGTTCTCATGAAATTGTAAGATAATTAGTTTAAAATAAAATAGTTTACATTCCTTTGTTAAAGATATGATGTGAAGGACTTCTTATCTGACCGGTAGGATTGCAGAGGTGGATACCTCATAACCCAATCCCTGGTCAGTGTCCTGAAAATTATAAATAGCTGAGGTTTTAATAAACTTGAGTTCTTTTCTTCTTCTGTGGCCTGAACACCTGTTGTCTGTGTGCTGCTGTGTTCCCTCTGTGCATCACAGTAACATTCATACATTTTTGTTTTCTCTAAACTGTAATTACCTTGCTTTTTAACTACCCCATAAGTAATTCCATTTCATCCTGTTCCTGTGAAAAAATCAAAGACTATTTTGTCAAGTTAAAAAAATAAAAGGGTGTTATCAAAGAACTGTGGGGACATTTGCATTTACCTTAACAAGTCATGTGGACAACTTCAAATTTGTTATTTATATTTAATTTGAAAACCACTTGAGACATAATCAAAATTTTAGCTGCTTTTTTGTTGCAAACTTACTTTGGGAAATGTTTTTTTTTTAAAAAATAGAAATGTAAATTACATATCCCACTGCACCATATTCTCATTTCTTCATAATTTTATTTTCTAAACATAGCCAACAGAGAAACTCTTGGAAGGTATTTTTTTCTCTGTAACTGCTCAAAATTACTTTGGTTGAGGCTTACAAAGTCTCCAGATGAATTCTGTGTATACTAAACATTAATTCAAAGACCTATTTGCTGATTACTTGAAACCTGAATAAACAAACACCCCACCATTTTTATTTATGCTTGCAAACACAAACCACATGAAATGACCCAATGTTACATTGTGAAGTCTGTTAATCCTAGTTGGGTTTCCTTTATATTTTTCCTTAATCCTGCAAATTCTACCCTTGGTAATTTCCCCCTGTTTGGGAAGCTTTTTGAAAAGCAGACCTCCTCATCTGTTCTGAATGCCAGATATAAGAATGACAATGCTTTCCATGGTGAGGGATTAAACTTGAAAACACTCCTTCAGCAGCTTCCATTACATGACATCTCACGGGAATACATGAGATGTCACCTTTGAACAGAATTGTTCTAGCACCTAGGGAAAGAGCATGATCACAAAGGGTTTAAAAATGGATTTTCACTATCTCTCATCAGTTGCCCAGTAGTGCTGATTTCTAAATTCACGGTCCAGTTCATCAGCTCTAATAGAAACATCCAAGACAAGGAACTGCTGAATATCTGATATATAAGGACTTTTTCTAAAACCAACATCTTCAGATATCTAGGTAGTGAATGAATAGGTAGCACACAAATTGCAGGATAGGTTTAATGTTTTATCTATGGAAAATATAATTGCAGAGGAAGAATCTTCTTTTACTGTTGAAAATCAACATAAGGATCACAGAGGTTAAATTACAGATAAACAATATTGCAAGAGAGAATTTAACCATGAAATATGCCAGGGATCAGAAAAGAGTGCTATAGCATCTTAGCGATGTGTGAGTGGCCATACATACTTGCTTATTTGCAGCTGAGCTAAACAGTCACATTTTTTCCAAATGTGACAGTGTCATAAACTGTACACAGATTCCTTCTACGAGAAGTGGATTAGTTTTTACTATATATTCTAATCATCTTCTCAACCTATAATCAATATATTACCGTTATTTATTTAAGGCAAATTCTTAATATTTGAGGAGTTCCAGTTCCTTAATCTTTGCAAATAAACCAGATGCACTTTTTCAATGGATGACCCACCATTGTTGTGACAGGATAACTAATGTCCATGCCATGCACTGTTGTCAAACTACCAATGTATATGTACCATTATTCACATAAGATAGTCAAGAGTCTTTCCAAAGATTTCCATGAATAGCAGATGAAGGTGAAAATATTAATAATTCTGGTCCAGGGAATTCTGTCTGACTGCTCCTGAACAACAGGTTGCATGGGAGAAACAAGTACCTGCCCCAGAAGACAGAGACAAAATGCTGAAGCAGAGATCCTACTGCACTAAAGGAGAGCATACAGGGGCTTCCAGGAGCACTGGAAGATTTTAGACTTGGGAAAAAACAGAGAAGCGTAAGAATTATAGCTGAAATTTTGAAGAGCAAGGAAGCTGCTTTATCTACCTTATTTTAATCCATCTGTCTGAAATTAAGTAATGAATATGTTTGGTGCTTTTTTAGAATCCTGTGGTAATGTTGCATGCTAGGATAGAACACTTTAAACTTATGTCTTGGATAGTGTAAAGACACCAGAAGAAGAATTGTTACTATTTTTCAAATTAAATCTAATATTATTACCTTATTTTTTCTGCTTTCAATTGCATTTATTGGCAGATACATGTGTCTGAATCTGGAACACAGTCTATATCACCCTGATGAGCTCAGAATGGTGTTGAGACTGTGTTATTTTCCACTTTCTGTAGTTAGGCAACAAACCAAATTATCTCCTTGAAAAGAACCATGCAGCAAGGCCTTTTTATCACAGGTTTTCTCGCAAAAGCAGCAATAAAAAAAAATCTCCTCAGAACTACCAGGTCCTGTGCTGGTTCCAGAGAAATTAAAGCAAAGATAGAGATATTAAAGAGTTATTAATAATGCACATACACACACACCCCCCTCCTGGACCTCAGTTAGGTTTAAGCTTTGTCACAGAGTAATTTTCAATGTCTCTGATTAGCCACAGCATTCAAGGCACTACAGGACAGTTAAAGGTCTTGTCCTTATCATATGCATCAAAATATACAGGAGGAAATTATTACATTTGATGACTGGAAACAACTAAAGAATTTAATTTTCTTTTATCAAACATTTTTCAGTTTATAATTGTGTTGGGTTTATTAGTGATTTTTCAATACTTTTCCAACAGATCTCAAAATCTTAGTAACCCCTAGCCTCAGGGAACCCACTTTTCCTACCAAAAGACATACTCCAGGGTGTTTCACAGCCCCATCACATACTCAGTAGGAGAGCTCCAAGCCTCAAATATTCAGACATCCAAGTCTGGATATCCAGTAATCAAGAAAAAAAAAAAAAATTAAATGGATCAATATTACAAACCAAGCACCTGAATGACTGAAATAAATTTAATTCAAAGCTTTTAATTTAAATTTTAATCGCATTAAAATGGTTTTACCTCCAAATTTGAAGAAAGAAAATCATAGGAAGTTTAATGATGTAAGATTTTATTGAAATTCATGAAAGTAAAAAGAGTTTTGTTGGTTGTTGAAAAGGAGAAAATGACTGTTTTGGTTTCCTATTTTGGTCAATAATTTTCCAATTTGAGATGCATTGCTTCTACACCAAAATATTGTTATTTAATAACTTCAGAATTAAATATCTAAATATTAAACCACAAATTGAGGAATAAAAAGTAAGATTACTATATAAATGCATAATGCATTGTAAAATATTACAAAAAAAAGCAAAAATCATACTATCATAGTTGTAATTTCAAAATATCTTAATCTTGCAATCTTTCATATGCTAGTCCTGTCTCTGCAATCCCTAAAAGGAGTATTAGAAACTTCTAGTCATTTTTGCTAAAACTATACTATTTTAAATACAAAAGTTAAGACTTAATAAAAACGTCATCTTATTTTGCATGAGCTCAGTACTATTTTTTGTCCATTTTGAGTTCAAAAACATTGCTTAACCCCCAGTCCCTAAGGCAAAAATGAAATTAGTCAGCTTGAGAAATTGTTTAAATATTTAATTCAAATTTAAATGATGAGTTCATCCCAATACTAGTGGCAGTTTAAATTAAAAGAAATGTGTAAGTTCTCTTCAATAAAAAGTTAGATAAAGGAAGATCAGCTTTCATAGCCTGTGAGTTGCTGTGGCCTAAAAAGGGACTAAAGTACAATTTCCCAAATCTAAGAAAATGTGACTATACCAATATACAAAGTGTTGAAGAAACCTAAGCTGTACTTAAGCATGATGGATTGCAAACTAAAACAGGTGATATGCATTGGAGAAGACATTTCCTATATCACGGAGTATCAGTCCCCCTTGATCTTATTGCTGTGCACTTCAGCACTGCCTGAGCCACATCAGTAATCAGAAAGGAAGGCATTGCTTGTCCATACATTTGTTCAGTGTTCCTTACCACAATATCTTCTTAAAGGCTCTCAAGGTGATCGAAGTTTGGGAGCACAGACAGGCTGTAGCAAGATCTTATAATCAGCAAACTGTTTATGTGGACTTTGATTAATAAAAAACTGGTTTAAAAATGGAAAAAAAAAAAATAAGTTCTGGGGACTGCAGAATCTAATGTACTGTAATTTAACACATATATCTACACATCAGATTTCCTTATCTCTTCCCTTTTCGGACATATGTACAACTACAGTTGTCTTCAGTCAGGTTAAGTTTGCCTCAGGACAATATAACTGATTATTTAACTAAGGATAGATGCTATAACATGTATTTTATATGACTTTGGCCCTATGTAGTTCATCCATTTCTCTCTGCCCTGACATTAAAAATGAGAGAGTTTACATATATTTTTCATTCATGTTAGGTTGTAAGTTTTAACTGAAATATGACACCTTTTGTATCAGTGTCTCAGGAGTGGAACCAAATACATGTATCTTGCTTTCTGTTTTCCTCCAGAAACACATACTGAGGAACAATACACCCCAAGTTCTGACAAAATCAAGATCAGAGTCTTAAAATATTTAAACTACTGTAATCACTTCATGTCAAGGTTTTTATGTGATGGCAGCTGGACACTAAACTGTAAAATCAGTTTAGATTTCAGAGCTTGGTTTTGGTTGTATACATATTTTGTGGGGTTTTTCAGCAGCCAGATATACTCCAGAAGAATTTGTACTGGAGTTTAAGGTAGCTCAGCATAAAGCTGATCAGGTTAGAAGTTGTCTTGATAAGAAGAATACAAAAAAGCTGTCCTCATTAAAGTGTCCATAATGAGGGTTTTTGGAATTCAAAAATAGTTGAAAATATTCAGAGCTAAATATGTATCATATGGGGATGTCTAGAAAGAAGATCCACATTTGAAGTCCATACCACTCAATATCAATTAATGCAAGACAAGCTTTTTCAAGTTGGAAGACAGTATCACTTCTATGGCCATCTGGACCACATCCCCAGGTAAATTTCAGGCAGCTACAACCTATATGGATGTAATTTTTTTTCAATGTTTCATCTCTTTCCAAGATTTATCTGTGCTATGGTGCATAACTAACACATCTTTACAAAAGACTCTGTCAAATATCAAGGTTCAATATAACTTAAAAAGTCTCCAAATGGAGAAGGGTTTTCCTTAAGTCACAACTATCCATATTTGTGAGAAAGCATTAGTTGTTTGTTTTTCCAAAATATATCACTATATCTTATATGGGTGTTTCTGTAATTTCTGCCCATCAGAATATCATAGACCCTCTGAATTTCTTGTAGTCAGTAACTCAAAACCAGAACAAAGGTTAGGCAAGAAAAAACATCATACTTTTTGTAGCTTTTTAAAATATCTTTTAAGGATGTCTACGTAGCAGTAGCACGTCTGAATAGTTGTAGTCATCAAAGTCAGTTTAAGAAAAGTGTGCCAATCAAGGCTAATTTTTCCGTGGGAAAGATGGTACTTCTTCTGACTTGAGTTTTCATTAAATGTATTCATTGAAATAACTTTCTCACAAGTAGAAAAAAATTGTTCTCAAAAGTATTTTCTGCAACCAATACAATGGGAGTTGACCGTACCAACTGTCTGTGAAGAAGAAAAGAGATTTTTTATGGGAAAAGAAGACAAGGATTAAGGCTATTCATGCAGCTAACTTTGTTTTTCTCAACAATATGGTAGGACTGGGGATTGTATTAATGAGTAGCAAGTCAGTACAGGTAGACTTTTACCCCAGCACTCTCCAGCCTGGCTCTAGGGCCAGACTTCCTTAGAATACTAACATCAAGAAATATAGATTGCTCTTAAGACCCCAGAAATCACAGTCAATATGGATGGGCGTAAAGTGGAAAATGGATATACACACTGGACTGAATACTACGGCTATAAATTATTTCAACAGTTAACAGACAGAAAGTCTTCAAAAAAGAGCTACTTCGGTGGCACTAAATCCACTACCACAATATTACACATAGACCTTTCTGATGACAGCTGCTGCTTAGCAACAACCCTTCTATCTCCCCTTCTCCCAAAAGAAAAGTAGAGGTGTGTTAGGAATCCAACCGAGAAAACAATACTGCTTGTCTTCTTTATAATGAGTACATTTTAAGAAGACCACTGTTGGGGGTTGGGTCTTCTTGCAGAATTTTTTTTCCATAAGTTGCTAGGGAACTAATCACTGGGCACTTAGGGATACCTAAGAAAGACAAAAGAAGTGGCTTAGGTGGAGGGAGAGGATGAGCACCTGGAATTCACTTCTCTCTGGGGTGTGCTTGTTGGGAGAAGGAAACAGAAAGCTGTGGTTTCCAGACTTTGGGGAGATTTTTCACTGGCACCACTGGAGTTCGGGGTTTCCTTACATGGTCTCTTTGCGTGTACCCTGGGAATTCTGAACCTCTCCCCTGTCTGCCTCGCCGGGAGTTGCGCCGCTGCAATTTCTGCCCCTCTCGCTGCTCCTTCACTCCTGCTCTGGGTTTTCTCCACGCCTCAGCCTGCAGCCCCTGCCAGGACGCTGCTGCAACTCCAGCTGCTGCTGCCGAGCTCCTGATACATCTCCAACATCCCAGGACTCCTCACTACAACTGCCTGTGTCGGTTACTGCCCACAGGGGAAGGGTGCCAGTGGCAGAGAAAACTGTGACTGTTTCCCTAGATCTGTCTGCTATTCATATCATAGTTGTTGTTGTTCTGTTTTGCCTTGCTAAACACAAGTAAAGAATGCTTATCCCTGTAATAAGTAACCAAAGTAGGTTTTGTTCATCAAGATCAGGAGAAATAAACCCAGCAAAGGTATCTGCTTTCTGTGTAAATGTTAGGAGACAAGATAAGCTGCTTGACTTTATCTGAAATAAGTTTCTACAGTCCTGGAAATATTAACCACAGTAACAAGGCCTTCTCGCACTGGTTTGCAAAACTCACCACCACCCGGAGAAAAGAAGAAACCAGTGAAGAGACAGAAATGCGGGAGAAGAGACCCTATAAAGGANGAAGAGGCCCTATAAAGGAGGACTGCGGGAGAGGGAAGGGTGTGTGGGCCATTGGGGGAGCGCTGACTCCCTGGCTGCACCCAGCGCTGTTTGCTTGTTATCGCTTGCTGTAATAAATAAAACTTTAATTGGACCTTATCGGCTGAACAAATTATTCGCCGCAACTTATAACAATCCCTATCTTCACGTCTTTGCCTGAGAGCCCCTTAATTCCAAAATTATAATAATTTGGAGAGGAGTTTTTTTGCATTTTTCATTCCAGGAGAGGATCCTGTTTGTCCTTAGCAGATACCTGTCTTCCAAACAAAGACAACCACAAAAGGTTTAGTTTACTTGAGTTTGTGTTTGAGCAAAACAGAACACATACATTTTTGTGGAAGGAGCTAACAGCGGACCTGTTAGCTAAAAGAGTGAAAAGAAACTAAGAAACAAAAAACACTAATAAACAAAAAACACTAATAAAAAACTCTCCAAAACTATAGCCAAACCCCTCCCCCCCAAAAAACTAAAAAAAAGCAAAACAAAAACTTCACAACTACACAAAGTATTTTTTAAAAAATAATTAAATCACTATAACTTTTCACCAATAATATTATGCTACTTTATTATATCCAATAATTAAAGTAAAAAAACAATAAACAATCAAAAAGTGCATAAAAAGTCAGCCGTGTTCAATAATAAAGAGTTACCATCTGAGTCTGCTTGTAGTCTCTGCTTCATGTCGCGACCGCCTCGACAGTGACACATTTTAATGCTCACACACATACCTATCTCTTAAGTAGTAGAAGTGCAGCCATTTGGAAACCTATGTAGTCCTGCATCAGGTAATATATGAACCAAAAAGAAACCAATGTAAAAACTTCCAGTCTTGTAGTTTTCGCCCAGTCTTTGCCCACCCTCTTGGCCTGTTTCAAGAGGATGAAATGTTTGATTTTGACCAGCCATCACAACCTTCCTTCATTACATGTAACTTTTTAAGTAGCAGGAACCTCACAGCAAACTTTGTGAGCTCTGCCAGCACCTCATTTGCTCCCATAGGAGTATGTTCAAATTGCTTGGGTCCTCTATCCTGTTCTTCAGCTGTTCTGGGGAGTGTTTCATTCCCACAGCTTCTGTCAAAAGGCTCTGAGCAGCCAGCCTGAGAGTACCATTTTCCTGTGAAAATGAAGGCAAAGAAGTCAATCAGCATCTAAGCCCTTTCCATTTCCTTTGTCCCTAGGTCCCTGACTTTATGAGCAGAAGGTACAAATTTTAGCTATTTTTTATTAAATGCACTGGGTAATACAATACCTAAGGTACCCAAGTCTGGCACTGAGCTAGGAATCTTATTAACCCTTACTTCAGCTGTTAAACATCAAATGGTCCATGATAACTCATGAACTCCTAGCAAAATAAAGTATGCTGTTTGATAGTGTGATAGTTAAAATTTTTTACCAAAGTAAAGTAATGACAAAGACAGAACTGTGCTATTTCTTTTGTTCACCCATCCATTCCAGCCCAGAAAAAGAAAACTGAACATCCTGGTATATAAAAGGAAATTATATTTTCATGTCACACTTCAAAACTTCAGCTGCTTCTGCAAGGACAAAAAAGGGTATTCTTCCCATCTTCTGCATTTGAAGTTTTCATGTTGACATATTTAAATGAATAGGGGAAGATTAGATAAATCAGTCCTCATCTTCTTGTGAAGGGAAAGGTGTTTAGCACTGTTGGATAAAGGACCAGGAAATTACATGCAGGTGCTCTGATGCATGAATAGGTCTGAGGTTTAGAACTTATAATAATACTTCTCATGGTGTTCTTCTAGATGAAAACCTGATCAATAGCTTTGTGGACAGGGAAGAATTTTTCTCCAGGTTAAACCTAAATCAGTCAGAACCGCAAAAGCTTTTTAGCTTTCAGAGAATCATAGAAAGGTTTGAGTTTGAATGGACTTTGAAGATCATGTAATTCCAATCCCCTCTGCTGTGGGCAGGAACACCTTCTGCTTCACCCAGTTGCTCAAAGTTCCATCTAGCCTGACCTTGAACACTTTCAGAGATGGGGATTCCACAACTTCTCTCAGAAACCTGTTTCAGTGCCTCACCACCCTCACAGAAAAAAAACCTCTTCCTAATTCCTAATCTCAATTGAACCTCCTTCAGGTAAAGGCCATTTACTGTTGTCCTATTGCTACATGCCCTTGTGAAAATTCAGCCTCCTTGTAAGACTGTCATTGAAAGATCATGCTAGAGCTTCTCAGTACTTCTTCTTGAGTCTGTCTCAACATATTTGTTACTTTTGTTGATACTGGCGATGTCTGTCCTTCCTCTGCTTTATCTATTGTCAAAAGCATAAGGCTTCTGAAATGCTCTGGAACATTTAATTCTAGCCTGGTTGCTAGCATTGCTTAGGTCAATGAAAAACATCCCTAACTGGGTGAACTGTGATTTTCTGCCATCATCATTCATCTGAGACACATTCACAGCTCAAAAATACTGTTGAACTTTCCCTGGGAGTGAAAGTTTCTGCACAAGATGGAATAAACTGAAAATTCTTAAAGAGTAACTGGAAGATGTGCTGAGCAAGTGGAAAATGGAAGATGCCAAGGAGGGTGAGTGCATGTCATTGAGAGCACTATAATTGTGACATAGCAGCAGAGAAACATGAAATTTGACTTATGGCTCAGACATGCATCCAAAAATATAGCAGTAAGGCCAGCAGGAAATAAATATTACTTTCTTTTGCTGGCAGGAAAGCAAATTCTGAAAAGTACTCAGTTCTTTGTCAAAGAGCAACTCAACAACAGTTCAAGAAAGGAATTTCTTACTAAAAAATATCAAAAGAATATAGCTCTTAAAAGGAGTTCATCAGGAAAGAAACACTTTTTCAAGTCAATGTTTAGGTCTGAATATTCTGTAAATCACTCATGGGCCACCTGTTCAACCTGAATAGAAGGTGCCTATTCACACTTACACATTTTCCTGCTGTCTCTCACCCTCCCTCAGAGCTGGTATAGTTAACTTTGGCTGAGACCTTCCCAGAGTGTGGATCAAGTTCTGAAGTAAATTCATATTAAGGTGTCTGTGGTATCTCATTGGGTAACCAAATAGAAAAACATTTGAAAAAAACAAAAAACCAAAAAAACCCAAAAACCAAAAAAAACCCCAAAATACCACAAAAATAAAAAAAGTAGGTAACTTAAAAATGAGCCTGAAATAAAACCCTAAAATGAAACTCACGATGTCTTAATTTAAAACCCAATCGGTAAGAAAATGTCCATTTCTCTCCCTTCTACTGCAGTGAAATAAAATGACATCTACTGAGGAGCATATTATATACATACCTCATGTGTAAGTAATGTACCCTGCCTTAGTACTTCTCTATAAAGTGCCCATTTACTGTGAAAGGCATCACAGGAAAGAAAAACTCAAGGTTCGAAATATGAATTTGATACTGTAGTGAGGAAAATGTTCCTTTTTGCTTAGAAGTTATTATCCACAGAAGAGTAAAGAAAAACTATTTCTATGGATGATTCCTTTCCAACAGTTTTGTACCCTAAAGTACTTATTTTTGAAGAACACTTTAGTAAAGTCCAGGTAAATGACATCCACAGCCTTTCTCTCATCCATTATATGGGTTCATCCAAGGATGATTGTGGTAGTGCAAGGTTGATTGTCAGATTAGATGATCTTCAAGGTCTCTTTCTATTAGAGGATCACAGAATCAACAAGGTTGCAAAGGTCAGGATAGTCAGCAGCAGCTGCTTCTCATAAACCCATGCTGAGAGGACCTGATCACCTGGTTATCCTGTATGTGCCATGTGATGGCATGAAGATCATCTGCCACATGGCCCTCCTCAACACGAAGGTCACACTGACAAACCTGTAGGTCCCCATTTGTTCCAAACCCCTTTCCATGGCCAGGGATATCTTTCAGTACATCAGATTTCTTACAGCTCCATCCAGCTGGACCCAGAACACCTCCAAAGTAAGAAAATCCCCAATATCTCTGGGCAATCTCTTCCAGTCTCATCACTCTCATAGCAAAAATGTTCTTTGTTCTATTCAATTTTGATCTACCCTCTCCAGTTTAAAGAAGTTGTGCCTTGTCCTATTACTACAGACCCTGGTAAAAAGTCCCTCTTCATCTTTCTTATAAGGCTCCTTGAAGTACTGAAAGTCTGCAATAGGGTCTCCCTAGAGCCTTTACTTCTTCAGGCTGAACAACTGCTACTCACTCAGCTTTTTTTATAAGGAGATATTCCATCCTTCTGACTATTTTTGTGGCATTCCTCTGGACCCATTCCATCAGGTCCATGTCTTTCTTGTGCTAAGGACCCAGAACTAGATGCAGCATTCCTGATGGGGTCTCACAAGAGAGTAAAGGGGGAAAATCACCTCCCTTGACCTGCTGGCTACTTTTTTTTTAATGCAGCCCAGGATACATTTGGCTTTCTGGGTAGCAAGTGCACATTGCACGCTGATGTCTAATTTTTCATCTACAAGTATCCTCAAATCTTCAACATTCATCTTTCCTACTGAATCTCAATATAAATTCCTAATGAATCTCAATATAAAGTGAGTATTTATAGCTAGCAGAAAAAGAAGCTCTATGAAACATAATACCTTCTAGCCCTTCATCATTTGACAATTCAAAATCACTTGAACTAATTGTCTGTGCATCCTGGAGGAAGAATTATAAGAAAGGATTACCTTTAAGGCAAAGCTGAATAACATATGTCTTCAAGCCAGGATTACTGACATTTTCTTGAATGTATAACCTTTTGAGAAGAAAAACAGCTTCATGCACCAGCTTTATTGGAATTTTAAAACGATGACTAAATCAGACTCTTGTTTATACATCACCTATCATTGAGAAAGATCCCACAAAGTACATAGATTTGGTTACATAATAAGATTATTGTGTGAATCCAAACAAATACTATTCCGCCTCTCATTCTATATGTAAAACAGTCAGTGAGAGCATTCCTCTTTCCTCTCTTCTTCAAGTAAAATGATTGTCATATAACATCTGGATCTGGAGAAGCTTCTTCTGAGAGTGAAAAGACTCAACAAAAAATCATAAGACTCACAAATCCTGTGATATGATCCACAAACACAAAAATGCAATACTGATATTTATTTATTTAATTTTACACTTTTAAATTTAATAAAATAACTTGTATATATGGAATGAGACAACCCAAATAGAATGAACCTTAATTATATAGAATATATAGAAAAAAAAATATATAGTAGCTTTGCTTTTACCTTTCTTAATCTGTTTTATCTCTTGTTTGTTTCATAACTTAAAAACATCAATAATGAATATAAGAATACATTATAAAGAATTTTTGGCTCTATCAGACAGTATTTCTTAAAAAAATTCTGCTTCATGGCTGTTTGAATTGCTTTATTATCTAAAATAAAGATACAGCAAAGCTATGAAAATAATTTGCTTAAGCATTTTTTGCTTAATTTTTTTCTCTTTGATTTTACAACAGGTAAGTTGGAATATCAATTAATAAATCAGAGACTGGCAACATAAAACTTTACTATTCATTTAGGAATGGTATTGTGTATATTTTAGCATATATTTTGCATTTTATCATCAATCTTTATTGTTGAGAAGTCCTATTAAAATATATATAGAGATGGTTGCAGCTTTAACATCAAAACATGTTTAAGGACAAATTTGTATAATATATTTGAACACACAGAAAAATATTTGAATGGTGAAACCATTTAGAGATTCATTTGGTGAAAATTTGTAATGAATCCAAATAGCAAAATAAGCAATTATCACACTGACAGATGAGATGACACAAGAACAAAAAGCAATTTAAGTCCCTTAGGAATGATAAACACAGTGGTAGTGGAAAAAATGTGAGGTAAAAACTGGATATGTGGCACTGTATTAATAATACTGTGTGTTAACAAATATCTAAAGTTATGAATCAAGAATAAGTTTGTGATTGCATTTTTTTCACAGTATAATGAAACGTAAGTACTCATGTCACTGAGATCTCTTTCAATTGCTTTGTTCACATAGTGTGTAATAACGACTAAAGGTGAACATCCTAAAGACCATTTTTTTAGATTAATTAATTACATAGTTTTCCATTTGATATGAAATAAAAATAGAACAATGAAATAGAAGAATATATTTTCCTAGAGAAAAAAAAAACTGAAAAAAACATAAAACTGAATAACTCAAACTGAGAGGAGTTACATGGATACGTTGGATGAAAAGAAGGCATCATCAGTCATATTTTTGAAAATTAACAAATTCCCCTATTTTTCATTATTTGCAAGCCAATCTCCCATCTTTTTCTGCCTGGCTAGTTAGGAGCAAAGCAACTGTTAGTATTGCTACTACAGGAACCAAGAAGTTAGTCAATATTTTACACCTTCTTGGAATAGCATATACTATAAATAAGAAGATACTAATAGGTGGGTATAGTCTCTTTGGACTCTTTGCAAGTAGCACTTTCGGCTATTATGAGGAAGTGACATAAAGGAAGAACAGGGAAATGATTCCCTGAATGCTAACAAACTCTAAACAGAAGCAGCTCCAGATTTCCTGCTCAGAAATCCCCGGGTTTCCTGTTGCATAATCCTCCACACTCAGAAAATTTTCACATGGTGATGCTTATACCTGCATATCCTGGCTTTCTGGTGGATTTTATTGCTGCTAACATCAACTCTGAGGCTTAAAGTAAAAATTAACTACTATCTATTTTACCTTCTAGCATTTTAGTATGAAGTCTGCAAATTTCTGTTTGAGAAAGCAAAGGCTTTGTGACGGCTCAAAGTAATCTGCGTTATGGAAGCAATGCACGAGAACAAATACCATTGCCTTTTTACTCTACACACACCAGGATGAAGACTATGCAAGCAGCTAGAACCTGATAATGTAATAAGCCTGCAAAGTGTTTGTGATCATACCCATAAACTACCACAGATAAAGCTTTTATTGATGCTGAACTTTGCAGTGACAGAAAAATGTGTAATTGTTTTTCTTCCTTGTAACCTGGAGATATGTGCCTGGTAATATTTCCTGTCTTTAACAAGGTACTAATGTGACTTCACATCCAAGACAGGAATTCCAATACAAGCATTAAAACAAGCAAGCAGGAAATATTAATTCTGTGGCAATTAACCACGCTTTACCATAATATTCTGTGTACTTGCTGAAGGCGGGTTGGCAGCAGAGGTTCCAGTGAAGCAAGTTGTTACAGCTCAGGGACTCTGAAGAAATTCGCAGAGGAAAATATTTGTCTTACTTTAAAGATCACAAATGCCCAGAGCTATTCAGTACCCTTGCAATTAAGAGCCTTCCTTGTCCATCTGCTACTTCATCTACTCTTTTGATTGCAGAAGGTAGATTAATATGTGGATAAAGTAAATAAACCATTATTACAAGACAATTTTACCTTTTCTCATCTGGCAGATGACATGGAAAACAGGTAAGGATTTGCTGTTGAAAGCAGGCATTTTAAAACTCAGCATGTGCTGCACTCTCCAGATTTATGGTACAGAGTGTGTTTACAGCTCCACTCAGTGCTTCAGCTGCACACAAAGTGAGGCAAATTAGATGGAGCTGTTTTGCAAAACTAATGCTATGAGAGACTCAGCTGTACTTGACCAGGGCATGCCTCCTTCCAGTGTAGGTCATTTCACTAGAGAAATGTTGTGTGTGTGCTAGAAGTACTGCCAGGAACCTAATGAATAACATGACAACAATGTTTCAGGGAAAGTCAGACTGTACATCACAAAGAATTCCCCAATTGAACACAGAGCAGCTTCAGCTCTGCAAATATGTGGTGAGAAATAAATGCACAGGAGGAGTGTAGGACAGGTCCACTTGGACATACTCTACAGTAGTTATTTGTCTAGGGAGCTTCTGAAATGAGCACATGAGGTGGATAGTGAAGCTAAGTTACTGTTACTGATAAGCAAGGGAATCATTTAACATGTAATCAAAACAAGTTTATCAAAGAAATATGCATTTAAGATTACAAATGTTGCAATTACATTTTCCATATCTGAGTTGCTAATATCAGCCAGGGCCAAAAGAAACAACTGAAGCAACATTTTGGAGCTATTTGGAAGAAGAAAGAACTAGTTTATGTTATATCAGAGATTTTCTCTTCTTGCAGAATATCTAAAATAACTAATATCTAAATAATATCTAGACCATGCTCAAATAAAATCAAAACAATCTTAAATTCTTAACCAGTGAAATGGAGGATTAAGGTTAGTTTAGCTGTTGAGCTTTTGTACTTCTAAAGAATGTCCAAATGCCTGCTACCATTATCTGTGGGTAAAGCAACACAGATGAATAGGAACAGTAATGTTTTTGAATATGCATAGGCTTTTAAAACACAATGCATTCATCTTACAACTTGTTTAATGATATCATATTAATATACTTCTGTAGTTTATCCTTTTAGTCTAAGGGACAAATATCAAATCTAAACAGTCTGTGTGTGGCACACTCAAAACTAAATGTGTGAGAAAGAAGCAAAGATGGCTTGACCCAGTCTATTCTGCAAAGATGTTCAGAATTCAGATTTTCAGCTTCTTGCTGTGAAAGTGATGGAAAACATAGCCATATACTGCTGTAATGTTTCTTCCATCAATCTATCACAACCACAAATCTGTTATAAAAAGTAAGGAGAAATTCATAGTTTACAGGCAGCTTCCTCTGCCACTGAAAGGAACTAATTCCACCAGTGAAGGCTTAAGACATTTGCTCAGGAAGTATACTGGGTTTAATGTTGCTAATCTGATGCCTTACAATCCATTAAGACATGCATGATACAGCTTTTTATTGCTCTAGTGTGGTTTGACAGGGCAGAGGTTCTGTATACTAGAAGACTAGCCACTACATAGATAATGTGAGCTCAGATTTTTAAACATATTACTGTTCTTCACCACCTCTACATATCTGACATGCAACCTAAAGTTCTGAATCACAGATGAGAAGGCTGAAGCACTAAGGAAGAACTATAAAATAATAGCTACCACAGCTTTTTTGGAACAGTTAATCCAATAGATCATTAGAGTATAATTTTAAGCATCAACTTGAAGAATGCCTTGTTTGTTTACATCCTATAGCACCACCTTTCAGCTGTTATGCTACCTATCCAGCTAACTGCTTTCAAAGCTGTATTTATAAAGCCCTAAATATATACAAGGCTCTATTATCACAATAGTTTGAAAACACATGAACAGACTGCAGACGCACATAAATGTGTTTAGAATACTCTCACACATGCTGTATTTATGCACACACAGATGACAAACAAAAACACACATAGGAATGCATTATATTTATAGAAATAGTTCTTCAAACCCATGCAGAAAAAAAAAGTCCTATTATTTTGTATGTCTGGCATATGCATTGTCCCTCATGAATACACATGCAATTATAGAAAAATCCAAGTGTCACATCATGTGTTATTTAGGCTTTTTTTATTTTAATGAATAAAGATAAATAGCTATTGTTGTTGAAATGGATTTATAACTGAAGTCCTTTCTGTTCATTTAGATAGCAGTAAAGATGACAATGCAAACAACATTGTTTTATTTATTTCTTTCAAATGTAGGAATTGTACAATACTTTCCACCATATTTTCAGATTTTACAGCTGCATGGCTGAAGACCTTCAGATATTTTATCCTCTTTTCTAATCAATTTTAATTTTCAGCACAAATGCTTGGCATTCTACCAATGAAAAATGCTAATTCTATGAAAAAGAAAAAGTAACTAATTATGAATTATAGTGAGAGTTGTATGTGCTGTGTCACTTAAAATAATTTTCAGGAAATTTTTAATCACTGAGTTTGCCATTGTGAGAAGTGCATAAAGTGGAGAGCTTATTTTTTATATATTTATTTCTATATATCAACTCAGTGACAACTAATGGAAAAAAATAGTTCATTACTCTTAAAATAAAGCCTAAATAAAAAACAATTGAAAAGCCCATAACAGCAACTCAAAAGATTTTAACAAGGAATTTCAAGTTTGTTACCTAATAGTATGTAATTTATTATCTTTGACACAATATTTAATTCTTCTCTGATAACTTTTATAATGTTTGTTATTGAAAAGAATAGCTGGCACATTTTACTTTACCCTAAAACATGATGTCAGACTTCTGGAAAAGTTCTGCAAAAAAACATGTTCAATAGTGAGCATGGGCTCACTATTTGTACCATAATACTTTCTAATACCATCTTGTCCTCACTCTTAATAAAGCATAAGCCTTAACCTTCTCCTTGACAGATTTTAAATTTAAAACCTGCAGCTTCACATCAAGGCTATCAGTCAGCCTTAAAATTCTACCACTCATCATAAACCATATGAATAGCTTTCTTCTCATTTCTTATGTCAACAGAAACCTTCCCTTGAATCTCAAGCCTTGAACCAAATCTGCGAACGACATTTATTTTGCTTCTTATGTCCACTGTCTCACAATAATTTCTCTAGTCGATAGGCTTCTGAACAATGATTTGGTGGTAATATCTGTAATACAGCAGCCAAAAGTGTCCCTTCTAAAAATGCCTCCTGATCTGATCATCAGTAGTAATCAAGATTACTCTCAATACATCCTGCTATCCACATTAAAATCAAGGATTGTGTAGAAGGCTACATTCCTAAGAAAAGGTAGCTATTTAAAACGTGCAAGTACAAACACACATTTGACATATGAGAACTCATTTCAGCCCCTCCTGAAATGTGATCCTGATTTTCTTCTGTATTTAATTGCATAAACTATTCCTGGGAAGATTCCTGTACCCTTGAAAACTATTCTTCATGATAATGCATTTCAAAATCAATGAATTCTTTCTTCCAGTATTCTAAAGCATTAGCAAAATTTCTCCTAGTACTTCATGTATGTACATTTCCAAGGAGGTCAGTATTAATTGTAGTCATTTGCCATTAATTTAAGAGGACTGGCCTATCTTAAATAATAAAAAAATAACAAAAGTTCAGTGGGAACAGTTAAAAAGGAAGTTTCCCATTCCCACTGGTTTCACCATGTCAAATTCCAGTCTAAATAAAATGGCCAAGAATTTGTACAGAAATATCAGAGAAGTGAGAGAAGACCACATTTTCAACTATTTCTTCTAGTTGAATAGTTTGATACAGCAACTTTGCTCAGCAGAAAGAAGGGAGGGAGGTAAGATGAGGAAACAAATTTCTTTTCACTCTCTAGTCGCCCCTATTTGATGCTGCTTGCAACGTGGCAGATGGTGCTGCCACTTCCTCTCCATTTGTTATCTGATGATTTGCACAGAGAATAGCACCTTTCAGAAAGATTTTATTTTATTAATCACAGTGGAAGCAGATCTTAAACTTTCTGTGATATATCCATGTTGACTTAAGCATTTCAAAAACAGAGGTTCAGATTTTCAATAGTGGAGTCAGACAATACACACATTGAAAAAGATTCAACTATACTCAGAAGGGAAACTTATTGTTAGTGGGATAGGAAAATCAAATGGGGAAAAAAAGAAAAGCAAGGCAACATGCATCCACACCTTCATGTGTATCCTCTCTAGAGTATCCTCACTGTATTTCTTCAGCTGTGCAAGAAAACTTAAAGTAGAACAGGCTTAAAAAAACTGAAGCAAATTTTATTCCAAAATATGTCATTTTACAAAGTTCTTCTGATGCATCTTCCAACAAAATCATCACAGAAATTTTGTCTTTACTTTCTTCTTCAACTTGACTTTAAAATTCCAAATAAAATAATCTGCTTGCTGATTTTCTAGAGGATTCAAACTTGTTGTCTGCATATTTTTATTATCATTTCCTTCTATGTAAAATAGAAAAAAAAAGGAAAGAAATATTACAGAAATAAAAAGACAGTAAGCTGTACAGAGCAAATATATTACAGCTCACTTTGTTATGTTTCAAAAGCAAGTTTTATTCTTGCTATATCTCATCTGAACTTTTGTTTTGTATATGACTTTTCTACTTTGTGCCTCTGACTCTCCCTTGTAAAAATAAGAATTCTTACTACAGCCAACCAACTTTCATGACAAGAAAAAAAATTCCGATGAAGTAGTACAGGCTTATAAATCACAAACTGAGTCAAACAAATTATATTTTTGCACTACCATACAGAGATAAATGGTCTGGTACTATATTTGGAATATAAAATAAAAAAAATTATAGCAAAAATAAGATTGAGAAACCTTGCATTATCATCTACCTGGAAGAACTATATTGCATGTCAAGATCAACAAGTAGAATTATCATGTTGACTAAAACAAGATTGTTAACTATTAAGTGTTTAATAAATCTGTAATCCTGCAATGTGAGGGAAAAATTATTTTTGCATTCTATTTATTAGGGCTTCAGAGATATGAATCTGAATTATTGCTGCATGTATTTTTGTAAGGCAAAAGAATTACTTTTTTCAGTCTACTGTGAGACCTTTTCAGTTTTTTTCCCTGGAACTAAAGCCAGTGATTTTTAGATTTTGTTATCCCGTGTATCCTAAAGGAAACATTAAAGTTTAGTCACCTTAGCATTTTGTAAAGATAGCATAGGATATAAAACTACCTAACATCTAAATCAATCTTTATCACTTCTCATAAGAAAGACAGACTGTCGTGTAATCCTGATGATGAATCCCATACTTAATTAAAAATATGAATGTTACAAAAAGCTAAAACACAAGCTATAAATTCCAGTTCCATCATATTGAAAAAAAACCAAACAAAAGAAGCTGAAAAAGGGAAAGTATGCTACTCATAGAAAAAAATGGGGGTTTTAGCTTTCTAAAATTTAGAGATCATTTAAAAAAACACAAAAACCAAGAAGTCTCCACTTTCATCCCGTTTGGAGTTGAGTAGGAATCTCTAACAGGTTATTTTTTTTCTTAGAATTGAAACCTAGTGATAAATATTTTACAACAATATCAAAATTTATCCTCAGTAAAAGCACAAAATTAAGGAAGCAGACACCCACTAGCTATGTCTAACTAACATTACTGACAGGACAAAATTTAAACTTTTTATTTACTTAATACTTTTAAGATTTTGTTTTATTTTAATCTCCATGCCATTGATTCCAAACTTCTTTTTTTTTTTTTTTTTTTTAATGAACCTAGGAAATTTTCCACCCATGGTAATGAATTAATGTACATAATGAAATAACTGAAAAGAAAATTTGATATCTGCTTAGACAAGAAGTCTGTCTTGAAAGAGGTAGAGTGGATCACATCATGGTTCATTTAAACATTTAAAAGTTAGACTAAGTCAGATTGTCATAGTGCTTTCTTTAATGACACCTGAGAAAGGTTTCTTCAGAACATTTCATCTTATATATTTTGGATGCTTAAAACAAGAAAACTGAGGATTAAGAACAGCTCAATCTCATGTTACTGAAAACATTAAGAGGCAATAGCAAGTAGCTTAGACTCAGGACAACTTACTTTAGAAACATAAATATAGTTATCAATGTCTCATTTGTTCATTATATCAGTTTTTCTAAGTATAAGAAATGAAGCTGGTAAAAATCTGTGGCTTGCTTCAAGATCATGTTCCTATTTACTGCATTTATTTTCATTAAAAATGAAAAGTTATAAGGATAATGAAAGGAGAAAAGTTATTTTGTTCTTAAAGAAAGTGGAAAGTTATGATCACCAAAGTTTTAAATCAGCATGTTTGATTTACCCCAGACAATTTTACCTTCATATGAAATATATTACATACCTTTCCTTTCCTGTCTAAGACTTTGCTTCTCTGTCTTTATGCATTTATCCTCCTTCTCCCCAGATCTGCAATTTGGTGCAGGCAGCACTGTGGTTCTTCATCTCTGCTTTTGAGATACTTGTGGGAAAGAAGAAAGTAAGGAACAGAGAAACTTACTTGTCAATTTAAAATGACACAACTTGGTTAAAAAAGAAAAAAAAAAAAAAAGAGAGCTGCTGATGAGTCTTATCTCTTTTTCCTTTCTTTCTGTTTTGTGCTAGACCATCCTGAGAATAAGAGAGGAAACATTTTCCTTCTTCTTCCAGTAGTCTTGACTGATTGATTTCCCATTTGCAAGTTGCCCGAGGGAGGTCATCAATCATAATTGTTTTCTCCTCTAGTAATATAAATCAGCAACCTCATTACACTTGCTGAAAATTTAGGTTTCAAGTGTAGAAACTGTGATAACTTAACACAGTGTACTTACTCCATTCTAGAGTAATGTTTCCCATTTTAGATGCATGACACTGACAGCAAATGAGGAAAAAAGAGTTCTCCTTTGAGAATGAAACCCAGAAAGTTACCGGACAATGGCAAAGGTGAATGAAACCTGAGATTACAGAGAAAATTAATTTAAACTGTATTCTCTTCTCCCAAGTCTTGATCTAGGAGTTAAGTGGAGGTTGTGCCAGGGAAATTCTAGCTACTTGTATTTATAAAATCTATAATGAATGAAAATCCAGACATATCTTTGACACTATCATATCAGAGAATACATTCAAATGTTGTATCTTTCTATGTATTTTGAGAGAAGTGCCACAAATCATGGTGGGCCATGCTTTTTATTGCATACAGCAGGAATATTACAATTAAGCATAAAGTACAACTATTAAGCAATTAGTTAGGAGAAATGTTCGTTGACAATTTCAGAAACTTTGTCACAAACAATCATTCAAGAAAATATCCCTGACACTTGATAGCCTCTATTAAATATAACTAAGCTGCGCTCATACACATGGATGAATGTTATGCAGGCAAATTAATACATCAATAACTTGAAAAATTCAGTTATAGTTGAAAAGTCCTTGAAAACACTTGAGATTAAAAAAAGTTCAGCTTATATATAGTCAGTTTATATATAGTTAACATAACCAAGAATTATTTGGAAACATGCCAGAAGTTATACATTCAATGTCAAGAAAAAATCTACAATTAGCATGAGATAGATATTGATGAAATAAGTTTCTTGAGGAGATGACAACATGAATGATACGTCACTGCAGCGGATGAGCAAAGAATGAATAGATGAAATATATTGCTACACAAAGAAATTATGAAACTATGTGAGGGGAACTATCCAAACTGGATTCGTTGGTGATAAAAAATTACTGTTATTAAAACATGGCAACATTAATCTGAATTGTGTTCTTTACTCATTTCATGTAATCTCTTGGCCTCAGTTACAGACATGTTAATTATATCAGATGAGGGAAAGCGGGACAGCCAGATATCTGCTTGTTTTGTCACTTCACAGTACTCATGCTTTTATGGTGAAAGGAATTGAAAAGACTTGTTGTATCACAGTGCACAGAAATTCGTATGAAATCTTTTTTTCTAACCATTGACAGCTGACTCAGCATGGATTGTGACTGGAGGGTCAGGACTGTGTCAGCTGTGTCTGTGAGAACCAGAGGACTTGAGATCATCAACTTCTTCCTTAGCATCAGGATGATGTTACAATAGGAAAGCCAAGAGCTTTTGGCTTCCCAGTTCTGTTTTTCTCCAATATATATGCAAAACATGACTATTCAGATTTAACTATGCTAGTTATTTATCATTCAGTTAGATGCTATTTCACTGTCTCTCCACCTTTCTTCTCTCAGTTTCTCCTTTTTTCCTACTGCACTGGTGGCTAAGCCTCTAATAATTCAGCTTAGAAGCCGTACTATTAGGTGGATACTGTAAAAAATCAGTGTCTCGTTCCATATGGCACCATAGAGAACAAAGCAGATCTGCAAGAACTGTAAGCACTGTGTGGTTGCTGAAGTCAGCATGGTGCTAGGAGAATACAAGCAGGAAAAAAACGCCACATAGAAGAACAGAGATGTTAATATTTTCAGAATAGCACCCCTCCCTGCAACCATCCCCAAAACCATGTCCCACAAATACAACTCCACTCCCCAAAAAAACCCCAACCAAGCAAGAGTAGCTCACACCCTCCCTACTACCCTCCCCACCCCCATGTTTATGTTCTATTTTGGTCTCTTTTTATGACTCACAGCCACCAAATATTGATTCAGTAATTAGTTGCCTTTTCCCACAAGTTTGTGGTATATTTAGCTGAAGGATCTCCAAAGACTCCTTCCAGCCTCAATCATCCTTTTGTGCTGTTTTTGGAGAAAAAGGTAGAGGAATTGGGAATGAAGAAATGAAGCTCAGCATGGGAAAAAATGGACGGTGGGGGACAAGGTGTTTTGCACCACCTGATTCTATTTTAGTTATCAATAAATTAAATCAGTTTTGCTCAAGGAAATCAATTTTTCCCAAGTTGAGACTGTTTTCCCCATGAAAATTTCTAAGTGATCTTCCTGTGTTCATCCTGTTTCCTCCACGTGTTTCTCTGAGAAGGGGAGTGAGGAAGTGGCTGGGGGGCATTTGTCTGTTAGCCAGGACTAAACCACCATACCAGGAAGACTCATGCCCATGCTCAGCACACAGGAAAAGATGAAATGTACTGAGTTCCATCATCCTGAAAAACTTCAAAGGAAGCAGCAATGTTGGCAGCCCTAATAAAGACATAAGAACACTGGCAACTTAGATGAATCTCCTGGAAATGCAATGCACAACACTGCCATAAAAAAATAACTTTTTTGTCATTCCATAGCACAAACACGGTTAATTATTAAATTGAAAAATAGACCTGAATTAATCAGTTTCAATACTATCAACAAAAGTGCCACAACAAGTTATTTTCATATATGGAGTAGAACTCTTTCCTTGAACTTCTTTTCTTTGCTTCCTGGTGAAACTGTTCTGTGTGCCTGATGCCTCTTGCACCTATGAAGTTGTAGCTTCTCTTTTTCTGAAATGTGTAATCCCGTATTTGAAACCTTTCCAAACAAAACTCTTTAGATCCTTTTCTTCCTTTTGTTACTTCTCTACAAGATAAGAGTCCATTGAATCTAGCCATTTGGGCAAGATCTGTGAAACAATTATTTATTTGAAATAATATTATTATTGTTTATTAAAAAAACACATATTAAATCCAGGGAGAGTGAGAGCGATGGTGTTCAAAAATGCCCAGGGGTTGTGCCGAGACAGAGAGAGAAAAAAGGATAACAGTTTTGGGTAATCTGAATTTTTTTTCTTTGTGTGCTGAATTTAAGAACTTCATTAGGTGGAACCACGTTGTCTAGTGTACTCTGGTTTGGGTGGCACGTGGTCACAGCTGTATTTCTCCCCTTTGCAGCCCCTTACCTAAACACGGGTCCCATAACTAAAGCTACTCTAGCTGTTAAGGAGTTTATATTATGGGTTGATAAGGTGAGGAATTCATGGATTTTTAACTTCCTCTGGAAGTTAACTTTCCTCTGGAAATCGAGCTCAAGGATTCAGAGCTATTGCACACTAACTGGATGTTTTTGGGATTATTTTAATTAACGGCACCTACTGTGAGGAAATGACACTGGGGGAAATTTTCTCCCAACCCTTTGGGTCTAATCCACCAGTTTTCAAAAGGTTAAAATTTTCTCTAAATTATAATGATATCATCCAGTGGCTGGTGTGGGGGATATGCCTGTTAAGCCTATTCCATTTAGCATTCAGAGATAAGGGGAGGTTGACTTGGATAACCACCCTGACACATACATACCCCAGAGAACAGGATTGCTGCCACAGAGACTGACACTGCCCCAGGTACTAGGGATGCCGCCCCACTGCCTAACCCTGCCCCACAGCCCACCTTAGAAATTAACCAGCCAGATTGGGTAGGGGTTCTGGTGAAGGAGATACGTGAGATGAGCCAGGTGCTGAAGGAATACACCTCCCCGGCTGGTGAGAAACCCTCCCCCTGCCTGGAAGAGGGAGAGTCTGGTGGTGCATCAGTGGAACCCACAGATGTTACAACTGTCCAGGTTCCAGCTGAACCACAAGGGCAGCCGCAGCCAGCAACAGTCGCCCCTGTGGAAACTAGGAAGTCTAAGAGGAAATCAGATAAGAAAGAGGGGCCTTCACAACCTGCAGATTGCCAGAAGTGGAGATTGTCACCGAGTCCCTGTCTTACGAAATTCTCTGTAACCTGAGAGGGGACATTGTGAGATGGGGGCGTGAGGCTTATACAGCCTGGTTACTCCGAGTCTGGGACCTCATGGGTAAAGGTGTCAAAGATAGACTTAGATTGGCCACACAAGGGGGAGTTGTTCCTCAGTCAATGGGCCCATGATGCCTCAGGCCATCAGGGCAGAGATGCCACCTATAAGTGGGCATGACACCGTGGGGTGGATCTAACCATGGACAGTATTTCTCAGATCATCCATGACTGTGAGACATGCTGCCATCAAACAGGCCAAAAGAGTGAAGCCCCTCTGGTATGGGGGGCGGTGGTCTAAGTACAAGTATGGGGAGGCCTGGCAGGTTGACTACATCACACTGCCCCAGACACGCCAAGGCAAGCGCTACGTGCTCACAATGGTAGAAGCCACCACAGGATGGTTGGAGACCTACCCTGTGCCTCACGCCACTGCCCGGAACACCATCCTGGGCCTTGAAAAGCAAGTCCTGTGGAGGCATGGTACCCCTGAGAGGATTGAGTCAGACAATGAGGCTCATTTCAAGAACAGCCTCATCAGCACCTGGGCTAGAACATGGCATTGAGTGGGTGTACCATATTCCCTACCATGCAGCAGCAGCTGGAAAAGTTGAACGGTGTAATGGACTGCTTAAAACCTCTTTGAAGGCACTGGGTGGGGGGACTTTCAAGAACTGGGAGATTAATTTAGCAAAGGCCACCTGGTTAGGTTCCACTAATCAAGCAGGCCCTGCCCAATCTGAGGCCTCGGGTACAGCAGATGGAGATAAGGTTCCAGTCATACACATGAGAGGTATGCTAGGAAAAACTGGATTAATTCTGCCTCCAGCAAAGACTCCATCCATGGAGTTATCTTCACTCAGGGACCAGGCTGCACCTGGTGGGTGATACAAAGGGATGGGGAGACCCAATGCATACCTCAATGGGACCTTATTTTAGGATTAACTTCTCATGATACTGTGCCTGTATCTGTATCTGCATGTATATATGTATATAATTTATAAGTTTAAATTTGCTATAACATGTTGGTATGGGAAAAAATTTGGGGTGGATCATGTTGGGGATTGGGTTTCTTATAGAATTTTCCCCCATAAGTTGCTAGGAACTAATCACTGGGAACTTATGGGTACTTAAGAAACACAAAAGAATTGGCTGAAGTCACAGCAGAGGGTGGGCACCTGGGCTTCACTTGTCTCTGGGGAGTTCTGGGCTCTGCGAGGGAACAGCCTGGCTGTGGGTTTCAGACTTTAGGGAGATTTTTCACCAGCACCACTGGAGCTCAGCTCGGGGGGACCTGCCACCATCTCTTCATGTGTGCCCTGAGCATTCTGAACCTCGCCCCTCTCTGCCTCGCTGGGAGCTGTGCCCCACTGTTCCTTCACTCCTGCTCTGGGTGTTCTCCATGCTGTAGCCCGCACCCCCTGCCTGCCGGGACAAGTGTTGCAGCTCCAACTACCATCAGAGAGCTGATCCATCTCCACCATCCCGGGACTCCTTCTCACTCGGGCAGCTTGTCACGGTAACTGCACCACAGGGGAAGGTGCCAGAGGCTGAGAAAACCGTGAGCGTTTCCCTGGTTCTGTTTGTTGTTAATACCATGGTTACTGTTGTTCTGTTTGCCTTGTTAAACACAAGTAAAGAACTGTTATCCCTATTCTCATATGTTTGTCTCAGAGCCCCTTAATTACAGAATTATAACAATTCAGAGAGAGGAGTTTTGCATTCTCCATTCCGGGAGAAGCTCTTGCTTGTTCCTAGCAGATACCTGTCCTCCAAACTAACACATGTTACTTCTCTACAACTTAAGAGTCCATTGAATCTAGCCATTTGGGCAACATTTGTGAAACAATTATTTACTTGAAATAATATTACTATCATTTGTTTAAAAACCCTACATTAAATCCAAACACAACATTTATTTTCACAGAAGAGGAATTTCAAGTCTCTGGTTTCATTGGAGCAGACCAGTGTAAATGAGGAAGCTGCTGAGAATATCTGCTGAAAACATATGTCTCACTCTAAAATATAAAAAAGCCTAGAAAAAGGCCACCCATGATAAGGTTTAAATGGCTGATTCCTTGTCCTTAAGAAATGGATGAATGAAAAAGGAGAATCACATTTCCCTGGAAACAGATGCATATTTATTTCTCTCTTAGAAGAAAAGCATTGGGAACACAGGAGTCACTGATATGAAAAAAATGGATGAAAAAATGAAAAGTGCCTAGGACGCATAATTAGCTAGCAGCTGAACACTCTGAAATCAAAACATACAGTTTCTTGTATAATCATATGTAACAGAGGACCATAAAAAATATAAGAAACCTAGAGAAAGAGGAAGAAATATGGAAAAATATAGAAAGATAAAAAATAGCTGTCTCATTTAAGCTCTGAATAGTTAATTATCCTTTGGCTAAAGCTCACGTTTTTCTATTACTGTGAAACACTGAGAGGGCTTTTTATGAGTCACTGTCAAGCATATTAAATTTTGAACTAAATTACTGTTCAAATATTTAATAATATAGTCAGAGACTACTATTGATATATTTCTTTTGTTTTTTGTGTTCTACAATATTAAGTATCTGTCAAAAAATTCATATGCTTGTGTGAATCTCTTGTGAATAGCACCTTTGGAATTTAGGGTTTATAATATATTAATATATGATCTATAAAAACATACATAATAATGTACCTAATATTAATTTATCAATACCATATTATGATTGTTACAAAACATATTAAATATTACAATATATTTTATATAATAATTCACACTATTGTAGTTTACAATTATATTGTATTAAATGTATATGTGATATATATAATGTATACATGAAAAATATAATTATCTTAACTGATCTGAAAATGAATCATGCTCCTCTTTAAAGTCATGAGGTATTTTGACTACTTTTCAGATAATGAACTCAGAACAATAAAAACTATTTATAAACATGACAGCTTAGTACTGTACAGGGTAGTATGTTTCCTCAAATGAACACACCATAATAGTGATTTCTTTAAGGGATAAAATCTTTGTGTGATAGACACTAGAAAACATGAAAAAACAGTTGTAAACAAGAAGAGAAGCAGCAGACAGAGACAACATTATTAGCAGTTGATCAAAGTCAATAACTGCCTACTACCTTCTCATTCTTCTGGCATTCCTGGAAATAAAAGGCATTTATACTTCTCATACGTAAGCAGGATCACACAACAGAGTATGACAACTGTTTTTCACCCTCATAAAAGAACTGCTCAAACTGTTGGGCAAACAATATTAACAGTGGAGCTCTACTACTATACTTGATTTTTCATGCAAAATAAAACCCCCAGAGATAGGAATAATCTGCTTGCAACCGGTGAATTCAATTACATTTTTTACTGAGCTTGTGTTTACTTTAATTGACATAGTTTAGCATACTAGACTGCAACATTTTGTTCTGTGATTTTTTATATAAACTAGAAGATTACATTAGAACTGGTAATGGAATTTTAACTACAGGAATATAAGAGAGCTACAAGGGTGTATCTGTAGAACTGCAATACTTTAAGCATCCATTGTTTTATTTCATAAGTAGAAACACAGACACTAAAATGTAAATGTGGTCATGAAAAAGAGTTTAATTAAGACACATTTCTTTAATATCTGTTAAGGATATACTGCAAGTCAATGACTATGCAATGCTTGCAAGATGCCTTGTTAAAAACTATTTGCTTCCTTGTGATTTGGCTTTATGAAGTGCCCTCTAAGGATAAATATACTATAGAGGTACATTTTTCTATACATGATCTTTCAGCCTGTTTAAGTTTGCTTATTACAGTCAACTGTTGTGTATTCACTGTTAACATACTGCTAGAAGCTGTGACTAGCTGTGGCTAGCTGCATGCAGGAAATCATATCACAAATTCATTGAAGAGATGAGTTTGGATGGTCTAACCTACAGAATAAAGGAACAATGCACTCACTGAGTAGCACTCAATCACTCTACAATCCCATTTATTTTACCAGCTTCTCTTTCAGGGTCCCTGACTGCCCTTACAACCAATTTCACTGCCTTTCCATAAGCCACTGCACAGCCAAGGGAAACTCCCATTTTGGATACATTCAGAGTGATGAATATTTGAGCATAAGATGAGTATGCTGGCAATTTGGTTTGGCCAGACTTATAGGATCAGGCTGTCTAAAACCTTCAGTACAGGAGTATTATATTATTGCACATGAGAATTATAGCCTTTGAAATGTGAAGATTTTGGTCTTCCTAAAAATGTTCTCATCTGTAACTGGTATTTTGCTGATTTGTCTACACAGCTCAAAGAACAAGTTAATATTGTAGAAAATCTGAATCTTTCAGGAGATATATGTTTATAATAAACATGTACACACTTATCTTCAAACAAAAATGATATTAAATGAGATATATTTTAGCTTATGAAGTGGAAGGACTTGTTGAGAGGGCTTTAAACTAGGTTTGAAGGGAGAAGGGGATGTCTAGTAGCAGGCCCAAGTGTGGTAAGCCTGAATTAAGGGTGAAATCAGCAGCCCAGCTGAGATGTATGTACACTAATGCATACAGAATGGGTAACAAAAAAAAAGAGTGTAGACCATGGTGCAGCAGCAGATCTATGAGGTAGTTGCCATCATGGAAATGTGGTGGGAGGACTCAAATAGCTGGAGTACTGCACTGGATGGCTACAAGCTCTTCAGAAGAGACAGGAGAGAGAGAAGAGTTGGAGGGGTGGCCCTTTATATTAAGGAGGTTGTTGATGCCATAGGTATTGAAACTAATGATGATGGAGTTGAATGCTTATGGGTAGGAATTAAGGGCAGGTCTAACAAGGCTGGCATCCTACTGGAAGTCTGTTATAATCCACCTAAACAGAAGAAGAGGTGGATAACTTATTTTGTAAGCAGCTGGAGAATGTTTTAGGATCATCAGCCCTTGTTCTCGTAGGCAACTTCAATCTGTCAGACATCTGCTGGGAACTTAATGCAGCAGAAGGAAGTCAAGGAAGTTTTTACAGTGTGTGGAGCACAACTTTTTGTCGCAGCTGGTGAGTGAGTCCACCAGGGGAGGGACTATGTTGGTTCTGTTGTTTATAGAGATGGGCTGGCAGGAGATGTGGTGGTTGGAGGCCGCTTGGGGTATAGTGATCATGAAATTATAGAGTTCTCAATATTTGGTGATGTCAGGAGGAAAATCAATAAGACTTTTTACATTGGACTTCCAGAGGGCAGACTTTGTCCTATTTAGGAGACTTATTCAAAGAGTTCCCTGGGAAGCTGGGAAGCAGCCCTTGAAAACAAAGGAGTTCAGGAAATGTGGATGTGCTTCAAAACAGAGATTTTAACAGCAAAGGAGCAGGCTACCCCTGTGTGCTGAAAGATGAGTTGATGAGGCAAATGTCCAGCCTGGATGGGCAACAAGGTTTTGAAGGAACTCAGGAATAAAAAAAAAGGATGTATAATCTTTAGAAGGAGGGTCAGGTGTCTCAGGAAGTATTGAAGGTGGCTTCTAGGGCATGTAGGAAAAAAAAAATAGGGAGGCAAAAGCTCAGTTTGAACTTAAAATGGCAATTAAAGGATAATAAAAAGTGTTTCTACAGATATATTAATGGTAAAAGGAAGGATAAAACCAACCTTTGTCCTCTATTGGATGAAGTAGGAAAGTTAATAATTGTGTATGAGGAGAAGGTGCTTAACACCTTCTTTGCCTCAGTCTTTAGTGGGAAGATGGTTTGTTCTCAGGATAATGGTACTCCTGGGTTGGCAGATGGGGCCCCTGTTACCCAAGAGGAGGCAGTCAGAGAACTGCTGAGATGCTTGGATATTCATAAATCTATGGGACCAGATGGGATCCATCTCAGGGTGATAAGGAAGCTGGCAGATGAGTTTGTGAAGCCACTCTCCATCATTTACCAACAGTCCTGGCTCACTGGTGAGGTTCCAGATGACTGGAAGCTGGCCAATGTGACAACCATTTATAAAAAAGGTGGGAAGGACGATCCTAGTAATTATAGGCAGTTAGCCTGACCTTAGAACCTGGTAAGGTTATGGAGCAGTTTATACTAAGTACTGTTGTGGTGTGTTTATTTTGAGTCCTTGTTCTTTGTATTATTTTGTTATTGACAGTTTCATCGTTATTTGGTATGTTCCTATGTATCCCTGTATTCTTCCCCAGTTGGTTGACCCCTGTATTGTATCCACCCCTGAGTTTGCCTTCTATGGTATTCCCTGCCCTTTATTCCTGCCCCTTTCCCTGTCTGTCATTGTATCCCTGCCCCTTGTTCCAGTACCTTCCTTGTCAATCCCTCCATGGGCCAATCCCTGATGGTTCCTCCCCTTTGGAAATCCCCCAATCCTCAATGCCCCATTGGCCCACCTGCCCCATGTCCCTCCCGTGTGCTCCCTCACTGGTGGAATGTCCTGTCAGCCCTGCCTTGTGCTCCTCCCTCCTCCCTCCCTCCTTGGTTGATCATTTGTATCCCCCTGAGACCGCCCCTCTGTAAAAGCCCCTGCACACCCTGTCCAGGGGTCTTCGGTCCCTGACCCTCTTGGGACAATAAACACTTTTGGAACCACACTGGAGACCCCTCCCTGATTCCTGCTCCAATCCTGGATGCCGTTTCCAGCTGGTGCTGTGGAGAGCAGCCTCGCTGCTGGGGACTTCAGCAGCCCTTGCTGAACCACTGCCCTGACCCAGCGTGGGCAGGGAGCCGCCAAACTCGGCACGGACTGGGAAGGGCTGGATGGGAAATTTACTCCGGCACTGCATCATAGTACCATCATGCAGAATTTACAGGATGGCCAGGTGTAGTTGTGCATGTTAAGCAAGGTTAGAGTTGTTTTTCCTCTAGTGGTCTCTCCCTGTTACCCCCACAATGGGTTTGGTCTGTCCATGAGTAGCCATTCCCATTGTACCTATCCCCCGATGGTAACACCCCCATACACATTCAGTTTAAAAGCTTGGAAGTTGGGGTCCTACGCTCTCTTTTGCACCTCATTGAGAAGAATAAACATCTCTGCAAAAGTGCCTTCTTGGACCTTTACTTCAAACCTTGACTCTGAGGAGTCACTCCGCTTTCTACCATTTGAAGTCTGCTTGCAGCCTGACAATGGCAGCCCCTGACTGTGCAGCTTGGGGACAAGGCTAACCCCCCAGACCCAAAGCATCAGCTGGGGTATCAGGCCCAGCCAGAATGGATTTAGGAGAAGTATGTCATGTTTGACCAACCTGGCCTCCTTTTATGACCAGGTCACCCACCTGGTGGTTGTGGGAAAGGTTATGGATGTTGTCTAGTTGGACTTCATCAAGTGAAGTGTCAAGGCCCTTGACACTGTCTCCCACAGCATATTCCTGGAAAAGCTAGCAGCCCCTTGGACAGGAGCACTCTCTGCTGGGTTGGGAACTGGCTGGATGGCCGGGCCCAGAGTGGTGATGAGTGGTGCTGCATCCAGCTGGTGCACCAGTGGTGCCCCCCAGGGGTCTGTTCTGTTCAGTATTTGTATTGATGACATGGATGAGAGAATTGGGTCTTTCATTAGTAAATTTGCAGATGATACTAAGCTGGGAGGGTGTGTTGATCTATTGGAAGGTAGGAGGGCTCTGCAGAGAGGATTGAAATGGTTGGATGGATGGGCAGNCTGGATGTTAGGAAAAAGTTTTTCACAGAAAGAGTAATAAAGTATTGGAATGCTTTGCCTGGGGAGGTGGTGGAGTCACCATCCTGAGATGTATTTAAAAAAGACTCAATGTAGCACTTGGTGCATTGGTCTAGTTATGGTGTTAGGGCATGGGTTGGACTCGATGATCCTGGAGGTCTCTTCCAACCTAGTCATTCTGAGATTCTATGTGATATCTTAAAAGAAAATTTGGCATTTCCTGTTGTTGAACACATCAAGACAGAAAAAGAAGCAACAGAAGTATTAAAAAAATCGTGCATATTTCCGTATCAACCCAGTATATATTACAGTCACAGAGACTAGGGAAATAAATGGGTTTTTATCTAAAAGATTTATTTGGGGCTCTAGAATTGTATGGATATTTCTAATTAATTGGTAACCACAAGAAGCAGTAAACTAAGATTAATTTTCTTTTGACTGCTTTTATAAGAAAATATGGAAAGAAATTTAGCAAGAATGGTCCATAAAAAGAATCATGTTTTGATTCTCTTAGCATTTTCAATCACTGTTGCATTTAAAATATTTCTGTGCTCTTTTTGCTAATACAATAAAAAATAATGCCCTACCAACCAAACGTTTGACCTGTTTATTGAAGAACCATATTTTAATAGGTTAGATTAGTTCTATTTACACCTGGCATCCCTAGGACTTTTAGAAGGAAAATAAAAGTTTAGATTAAAAAAAATATTGCCATTTAAAAAAAATCATTTCCATAAAATTCCATTTGTCCTTTTTAATTGCAGGTGGAAAGTTTTTTTTCAGTGTTATGAAGCTAGCTATTTTAACAAAAACTCTTTTTTGGAGTTCTTTTCAAAAATCATTGGCAGAATGTATCACATTGTCAGTAATAATTAAGGAAGAAAAAGCCCTTTTTTCCTAACAGAATTATTGCTATTATAATTTCACAATTGAATGTTGTTTAAGCAAGAGAAAAAAGCAAACTGTGACATATCATGTCATATCTTATCAGCTACAGAAGTGCAGGATCAGAATCACTGAAGCAAATACTTGTGACCATAAACTGTGTGTTTCTGGTCCTTCCAGGAGTTCAGAAGTGGCAACCCAGGATTTATTGCCCCAATCCATAAGATAGCATGAGTCCTAGTTTCTCAAATACTATTTATGCAATGTGCTCTCTGGAATATGAAATTTTGATGATATGGAACTCTGCTGCTGCAGATGTGAGAAATTCACGCATGCTAATTCTGGAAAACATACTTATGTGTAAAGAGATAAGCTTACAAGTGAGGCAGATTGTTGGTTTAATGTATATCACTGTGAAAGCTGGTGTAAACCACATTAGCAGAGTGACATTGATTGGTGTATTCCACGTATGTCTAAAGGTATTTACCAACACAGCAAGGACAGCACAGCTGTGGCAAAAGCAGCACTAATCACAGACCTCAGTGTAGGAGTAAAGCATGGCCAATTTCAAAACATCCAGCACATTGTGGTAACTTGCAGATTATTTGCAAATCTTCTTTCTGAAAATCGGTAAAGCAATGCTTTATTTGCACTTTTTACAAATGGAGAGTAAAATAGCAAAATCTTGGGAAGAAATGTTACCACCATTCAAAAAAATAGAAGATAGGACAAATCAATTTCCTTATACTCTTCCCCCCATTTCCCCCCAAAGAAGGCAATTAATTTGGGTCTGAAAAGAACACTTGATTTACAGCAATAGAGATGACTGGTCATTAAGTTACGATATATATCTATGTATAGCCAATGTATATCAGGCTGTCTCTAGTAAAAAGCCTGAATGCTCTATGCATTTTTTTTACTTTAAGGCATCATTCAATGCATAATTGTCATTTTCTTCAGAGTTCATGCCCTTTTCAGTGGCTCTACAGAAACAAGCCACCAGCAACCGCATGAGATTTTACTGAGTGATCAACAAATCTTCTCTCCCTTGCATATGTTTTTACTCCCTTTTGTTATGCTTTTCTATGTACCTCATGATTTGAACTGTCTGACACACCGAGTGTTAGTATTGCTAAAGAATAACCTGCCTTTCAGATTCCATCTGATTTAATACCACCCTTCTGAGCAGAGAGAGAACATCAATAACAGCGAGAGATAGTTTATCACATCTCAGATCATGCACAAAATTATTTTGGAGGTTGCCTAACAGTCAGTGAGATGTTCTGTCAAGGAGAAAGGCTAATAAAAGCTGTGACAACCCAGTTTGTTCTTGTCAGTTCAGAATGTGCAGAGTATTTCTTTACTTCAAAGACACTGTTACAAACTTAAAAGACTGTTATTCTATTTTCTACAAAAATGTAAAAGGCCCAGAAATCCACAGCAAGATTCTAGAAACCTTCCAGCATATTTGAGAAAGGAAGAACTTTCACCACATTTCATTTTCTAGGTATTACTGCAGGAATACAAGATTATGTGTCATATGTGCCAAAAGCTTATTCTTGTTTTTAAAGGAATGCTGCATTTTTCATGAACCACCATTTTTAAGGACAGAAGTAAAGGAACTTAATCTTCAAAAGAACCAGTATAGTATATCATTTTGATAGGATAGAGAAGTGAAAATTTTGACCAAAGTTTACTATCTTTTACCTTAAAAATTCTCACTCTACTTTCAATAGAGATTTCTGCTCACTGTTGATTTGCAACTTCATACTTCAAATACTTGTAAAATAATACTCTGGACCCAGATATGTCCTGGCAAAGCACAGTGCAGAAGACAAGTTTTAGTCAGACAAGCTTAATTCAGTTTTCTCCTCTGCTGATGATATTTAAATTCCTGACAATACATGTTTAGCCCAGGACTAGTGTTCACATACTCCTCATTCCCTTTTTTGTTTCTTATACAGGAGAGCTGCCACCCTACCTCAACCCAGAAGAAATAATTTTCCATTAAAAAAAAGAGATCGGTTAGTCAATTCCCACTTAGAATCTCTTACAACTTGTACCATCTTGATAGGCAATGAAGAGAGAAAACAAATGGTAGGTGGGTAGGGAAGTGCTGTTTCTGACTCTCATTTCCTTTCCAAGAAAAATTTCCAAGGCATAGACAGCCCAAAGTAGATCCTGGAGGCTTAGGCTCCAGACATCCAGGCTGTGGTCCTGCTCAGAATCATTATAGCTCTTTTACAGCTTCTGAAATTCTGGTTCAAATGTGTGTGTGTGTCTGTGTCTGTGTCTGTGTGTGTGTCTGTGTCTGTGTTAGGAGGACAAAGAGAGACTGTTGAAAAGTCCAGTTTCATTTCAGTAATCATTCAAAGTAAAATTCATAACTGAAAGGAGTGCCAGTGAAAACTTATGGAAACTTTTTCCTAGTAAAGGACTGGATAGGCTAACCTTTCAAAGTTGCTTTTGATCATTTTGGCTGGGGCTTCATAAATGTTAATTTTTGTTTTCACTAATTATGATTTTAATGAAAAACATAAACTATTTGGAAATGGCAACTGTATTGTTCTAACAGTAAAGGAAGTGTCTCCAGTGACAAAGCATAGGAAAAGTACTCTGGTTTTAAGAAATGTTATAGATTAAAATGCAGTCTAGGCTATGGAGAAGCGTAAAAATCTCTGATGTATGAAATTCAGAAAGCAGATATATCTGAACATTTTTAAATATAACGTTACTTTGGCATAGTAGGAAACTGGTTGATATGCTATTTATTTATTGATGAGGCTCATTCTAATGGGTTTCAAAATGACTGCTGTTAGATAAAATTTCAGAGGAGTGAATTATTTAATGTTCCTAAATGGCACACTTGACTGCCTGCCACATTTTTGCAGTAAAAGATCCAAAGACAAATATAATAGTTAATTGTACCAAAATCAGCAGATGAGAAATAAGCCCTTATTTGATTAAAAGACATTAACTCCATGATGACAGAAACTGTATATTGAGAAGCAATATAATGAAAAAGAATCATTACCTGAGCATTAGAATAATGAACTCTTAATATCAATAACGATAACAATAGCAGTATGAGTTATGGGAAGACTTCTCTTGTTGCTCAAATGTTGAGCACAGCAGGAGCTGAATGCTTCTTATACATTATGCAGCTCAGCTACAAGATAAATCAAGGCTGAGATTCATGGCCATAGAGTTATGATTAGATCCCATAATCCTCACTATTATGAGGGGACATGAATGATATTACATAGGAGGATTTAAGCAATAAAGACTTTTAACTGTTCTGATTCCCTTTCAAAGCACAAGTACATAAACAGCTTGGTTACTACAGCCACTTCTTAGCAACAGGCATCAAAGAGAATAATGGCCTACAAAGACAAAGCAGTAAGCTCAGCAGTAACAGATACAGCACATAAAGGTTGTCAGCAGGGCAGATTAGTTTTTTAATATGTGAGCACCTCCTGTCACATATGGGGAGATGACATGTAGACATGCAGAGAAAATGTCATACAGTGTGTATAGAAATTACTCAATATTGATGCAAAAAGCAGAAAGTTTAATTTGTTCTATGTTCCCAAAGATGACCATATTCAAGAATAGTCAGGAAATGTTGGAAAATACAAAAATATTTAAATGCAGTCTCAAGAAATTAAGAAAATAAAGGGAAATGGAGAAGGCAGGGGAGGGGAGAGGAGGGCAGAGGGATGGCCAGAACTGAGAAGATTTGAGAACAGAATGGATACAGGAAGGAGTGCCCAGGTCTTGTCCAGTTTGTTGTTCATGGCTCATGGAGACATTCAGTTGTCCATGGATCTTCATAACGTCATTTCCTGTATTTGTTCCTTAAGGGTTACCTTCCTCTCCTCAATGACTCACTGATTTTCAGTAGGTGATTTACTGCTACATTTAAGGGAAATGTTTATGAGTGAACATAAGCAACAATTGTACAGGTTACTGGAAGTTCCTGCACTGAGAAGTGGCAGACAATTCTAGTCCATTCTTGAGTTTTTAAACCATTTTATTTAACTGGCACAATTGAAAATCCACATGCAGTACAGACTGCAAGTATGTGTCTGTAGGCTGACACTGAGATCTACATTCTGCAGCTGATTTCCATCATGTTCTACTCTTTTTAGTTTTGGTCTCAATTTTATCAAAATCTAACATTCTAACAATCTCTGCTGTTTCTTTGAGCCCCAGATCTTACTTTACCTGTCTTCTTGAACTGTACCTGTCTTCTCAAATGTCTTCAGTATAATGCAATCTCTAGGACATTATACAACAAAGACAGTGTAAATCATTGTAATTTTTAGATAAAAACAGCAAAGTTTGAGGAATCCATAATAGGATAATTGAAAGAATAAATACAGTAGAAAGCCACAATGAAGCTACTGCTAAATTACAGAACTGTTTCACTTTTTTCTCCCCCCACTGGGATCAGATGGAAAACTAGGAAGCATCTGACACAGTCAGCACTAAGACAGAGGTAGTTTTGTTTTTACAACTACAATTCTCATAGTTCATAAGCAAAAAGAGAGGGAAGGGAAGGGAAGGGAAGGGAAGGGAAGGGAAGGGAAGGGAAGGGAAAGGGAAAGGGAAAGGGAAAGGGAAAGGGAAAGGGAAAGGGAAAGGGAAAGGGGAAGAACTCAATAAGACAATTACAATCAAAGAGCCCATGTGACATCCCGAGGCAACCAAATTTACATGAATGATTTACTCCATTCCGTCAATATGTCATTACTCTTATGCTGAAGCTTAAATGCAGTGAATGGTGTCCTACTTCTTAGAAGAGGCAATTTGTGTGGTGTTGCTTATGCATTAAAATACTCTTGCACATTAATAAGTATGACACATAGTAGCACTAAATGATTTTATCCACTGTCACTGGACTGTTTTGCATCCTGCAGTTTCATTAGAAAGTAAAATATACAGAAAGATGACTCACAGAAAGATGGTAGCAGACAAGATGTATCTGTGTCCTTTTTAACACACTTGTACTACTTTGTGATGGAAGGACAAAGGAATTTTCAGCAGGTGAGATTAAAATAAACCCAGATTTAGCCAGGTACCACCTTAGATCAGTAAGGACATTTCTCCCTGTAATTTAATATGGATTCACAAATTCTGTCTCATTCCTCTCTTGTCTGGCTTTACACAGGGGATTCTGGTCACAACTACAATGGGATACACAAAGAGATTAAGCCAGTAAGCTGACTCCAGTTATTCCAGCTGTGGTTATTAGTGTTTACCTTGAGGATACCTGAGGATACTTTCTCTGGTTTTCTATTGAAAATCGACTGCCAGGTCACATAGGTGACCTCCACTTAGTGTGCTCTCAGTACTAAGAAAATAAGTGGTTTACTAGGATTAGTTGGACAACACCCAGTCAACCAATTTAATTCCATTGCAGAAGCCTCAGAGATCAGTGAAATATTTTTCCTCCTAGTTTTCTAATTGTGGCTGCAACTAGTCACCTCAAACTTCTTAGGCTTTTAAGAAATGAGCATCCATGCCACTCCTTAAGCAGTCCGAGGTTAATAAAATTAATGCGGAGAAAGCATGAAATTATGGGAACCAGGACATCCTTCTGACTGTCCTGGGAAGATTTATAAGT